>CAUYRT010062254.1:0-61310 GCA_963574885.1 Lepilemur ruficaudatus | reverse complement strand
TGGCTCACGCCTGTAATCCTAGCACTCTGGGAGGCCAAGGCGGGTGGATAGCTCAAGGTCAGGAGTTCGAGACCAGCCCGAGCAAGAGCGAGACCCCGTCTCTACTAAAAATAGAAAGAAATTAATTGGCCAACTAAAAATACATGTAAAAAATTAGCTGGGCATGGTGGTACATGCCTGTAGTCCCAGCTACTCGGGAGGCTGAGGCAGAAGGATCGCTTGAGCCCAGGAGTTTGAGGTTGCTGTGAGCTAGGCTGATGCCACGGCACTCTACAGCCGGGGCAACAGAGTGAGACTCTGTATAAAAAAAAAAAAAAAAAATAATAATAATAGCAATGGTGTATTTAATTATTTATATATGCATATATATATTTAAGTAAAATGAATGGCAGCAATGATACAAGGAAAAGGAGAGAGGGTTTAGGATTATTTGTTATTATAAAGTACTCACATTATCCAGGAAACAATATAGTATTATTTGAAAGTGGACTTTGTTTAGTTATAAACAGATATTGCAAACTCCAGGGCAACCACTAAAAAAGGTAAACAAAAGCAATATAACTGATATGCAAAGAAAAGAGAGAAAATGCAATCATATAAAAGCTCAATTAAAACTATAAAAGGTAGAAAAAGAGTGAAAGACAAAAATAGGAACAAAGAGCAAGAGCAATAAATAGAAAATAGTAATAGATATAGTAAATATTAATCCAACAATATCAATAATCACTTTGAATGTCAATAGTCTAGAAGTAACAATGAAAAGATTGTCAGACTGGATCAAAGAAACAAGATCCAACTATATGTTGTCTATAAGAAACTTACTTTAAATATAAAGGCATTATAGATTAAAAGTAAATAGATGGAGAAAAATATACCATGCTAACACTAAATAAAAGAAAGCAGGAGTAACTATATTAATTTCACAGCAGACTTCAAAGCAAGGAAAGTTATCAGGAATAAAGAGAGGTCTATGATGATAGGTCTATAATGAAAAAGAGGTCAATTCTACAAGAAGATTTAACAATCCTTAATGAATGCACATAACAGACTGTCAAAATATGTGAGGCAAAATTTGTTAGAACTGCAAACAGAAATAGAGCAATCCATTATTATGGTTGGAGAGTTCAACACCCCTCTGCCAGAAATGGACAGATCCAGCAAGGAGAAAATGAGTAAGGACACAGTTAACCCAACAACACAATCAAACAACTGGAAATAATTGACATATGTAGACTAATTAATCCAACAGCATCAGAATACTCATTCTTCTCCAGCTCACATGGAATATTTACCATGATAGACCATATTCTGGGCAATAAAATTAAAATTAAAGATGTCTGCTCTATGAAAGACATTTTCAAGAGAATGAGAGACAGGCTTCAGACTGGGAAAAAATATTTGCAAAAGACATATCTTATAAAGGACTATTATCCAAAATATACAAATAACTCAACAATAATAAAACTCAGCAATAAGAAAATAAGACACCCAATTAAAAAATGGGCCAAGACCTTAACAGACAACTCACCGATGAAGGCATGTAGATTGCAAATAAGCATACAAAAGATGCCCCATATCATATGTCATTAGGGAAATGCAAATTAAAACGATGGTGAGATAACACTATACACCTATTAGAATGGCCAAAATACAGAATACTGACAACACCAACTGCTGGCAAGGACGTGGAGCAACAGGAAATCTAATTCATTGCTGGTAGGAATTCAAAATGGTACAGCTAATCTGGAAGGTAATTTGGCAGTTTCTTACAAAATTAAATATACTCTTACTGTATGACCCAGAAATTGACCTCCTTGATGTTTTCCAAGTTGAAGACTGTTCATGTAAAAGTCTGCACACAGATGTTTATAGCAGCTTCATTCATAAATTTCAAAACTTGGAATAAACATTCAGTATGTCCTTCAGTAAGTAAATGGGAACCTAAGCTGTGATACATCCAGACAATGATATATTATTCAGCACTATCAAGAAATGAGCTATCAAGCCATGAAAAGACTTGGGGAAAACTTAAATGCACATTATTAAGCAAAAGAAACCAATCTGAAAAGGCCATGTACTGTATGATTCCAACTGTATGACATTTCACGAAGGTCAAAACTATGTAGACAGTAAAAAGATTAGTGGTTGCCAGGGTTAATGGGGAGGGATGAATAGGCAGAGCACAGAGGATTTCTAGGACATTGAAACCACTTTGTATGGTATTATAATGATGGATACATGACATTACATGTTTGTCCAAACCCATAAAATGTACAACACCAAAAGTGAACACCAATGTAAACTATGTTTTTCTGGGTGTGTTAATGATGTGTCAATATAGTTTTATCTTTTGTAACAAATAGATAACTCTGGTGGATGATATTGATAATGAGGGAGGCTACGTGTGTGGGGGAAGAGCGCACACGGAGAATCTCTATACCTTCCTCTCAATTTTGCTGTGAATCTAAAACTGCTCTAAAAATAAAATCTATCAAAAAAATTGCACATGTGAGTACTAAGAGACGGTCAGGTGAGTCAGCTTGGGGACAAACTATTCTTGCACCCATTGTGCAAGAGCAGACCTTGCCTGCTTTTTTCTCAGAACTTTGAGTGCAAAGAGAATGGAGAACAGCTATAGCTTAAAATTTGATGAAGCTCTTCCTACAGAGCCTGTATTTGTGAGGACAAGGAAGCATGAATTCTCTAAAAGAATTGCTAGGAGGCATGGTAAGTGAGCAGGGCCACTTCTACCGTGACGTTGAGCAATTCACACAACTCTTTGGCATTTCACATCTCTAAAAATGAAGCCTTTGGTTTGATCAATCTCCAGCTTTCCTTCTGTTGTTAATAATCTATGGTTCTGATCTCATTTATAATTCAGAAACGTAGAACATACATGTGAGTCAACATCTAGAGGACTGAAAAAATGTACTATTTGTGGTGCATATTCTTTTGGATGTGCAGCCAATTTTAAGGGCTTGGATACTTTCTGACCTCACTGAAATAATAAAAGGCTAAAGTAAGGTAAATGCCAATGATATTATTACTTTTACACTTCAGGTGTATTTTGAAAGACTAAACAGACTGCTAATGTTGGAATTATTACAATTCTAGACTGAAACCTGGTTTTCCACTTCATCACTGATGTTAACTTTTAGTGCAACTTCATAAAGCAGGACACATTGTTTCTTTTGGTGTCAGTCTCCCGGTTTGTGAAACAAGAGGCCACAGTCAAACATCTTTCAGTCCCTTCCGAATCACACACTGCAGCTTCTATGATTCATGTCTAAACTATTCATTACTATCACTTAAGGAAAGCTATTTTGTAACTTACTGTTTTGAAGTCCAATATGTCTTAAGTTACCATTAAATACTTGCATTGGTGCTTAAGTGGGTATTAGAAACTTGAGGTTTACAATGAAAATTAATGTATTTAAAAACTCAAATAAAAAAACCCTCAAATCAGCATGAGAATAAAACTAGGAAACACAAAATGTCCTATTTATTAAATAGCACTCATAAATTTAATAAATTGCAAATACTGTAGGATTATTCTCTACTCCTCCCCAGAAGAAAAGGCACACACCCTTTACTTAAAACAATGTGCCATGGATTCTTATAGTTCTCGGCACTATGTAGCATATACACAAATAAAACAAAGCTGATTATTTTTAAATATTCTCTTGGTATGAATTCCTTTGAACCTTTGAAGCATAGGTTTCACTTTGAAGTTTACAATGGTCACGCCATCAGTTACAAAGCTCAAAGGCAGCTATTATACAACGTCTATGAGAAGACATTATTTCTTACCCTGTATCACTTGCTATGTTTTTAGCTATGTCTATGGTCACTTAGCAATGTCTAAGGTCCTTTTCAATAAGAGATTGAATATATTAATCTAAAATTGACCAGTATAAGTTTTACAATAAATTATATATACATGTATATATGCATTAAACACACATGTTCATTTATACACACACGTATATTTTTCTTTTATTTGGTAATGCTTTCCTGCAATTACATGTGGCAGCAGAGAGAGCTTTGGCTGGGATTTAGAAGACCTTGGTTTTAGTTTGGACTCTATTACCTATTAGCTATGTGGCCTTGGATAATTTTCTAAACATCTCAAAGGCCCAAGTATGCCCTTTACAAAATATCAGAGTTGATAGTGGTTCTTAATTTCTGTTTTGGTTATGGGTCCCCTTATGAGTTTGATAACACCTACAAATGCTCTCCCCAGAAGAAATCAGGGATACATATTTACACTAAATTTCCCATGCCTTTGAGGAGGGTCATAGACTTCCCAAAGTAAATCCATGAATCTGAGGGTAAGAATAACTGGATAGAAAATATTTTGAACTTCATATTTCTATATGATAGAATTCTCAAAATTATTTTATAATCACAAATAATAATTCTATTATTTGTGCTAACTCAGACCTTCCCTTTTTGTTTCTTCAAATGGTCTCAGGTTTATTTCCTCCAGACACCAAACCTCTGGCCTGGCTTCTTATACAACAATCTTATAGCTGGAGCATAGTGCACAGCCTGCCAAGAGAAAACCATGTGTGAGCCCAGCATATCTCTAGATCATCTGGAGAAAATAGAGTGTTGGCCCAGGTTTACCAAGGTTTACTTGGCTGGATAGCAGCTCACATGAAACAGACTTGGGGATTTTATATGACTACAAACTTCCTCTGAGCCAACAGTGTGACAGAATTCCTGGGAATGTCTGTCCAAGCCCACATGATCCTTAAAGAGGTTGAAATTTCAAATCCTGCATGGCCAAATTCCAGGGCATAGTCGAGGTCATGCCATGCTTAGAGTTTGGTGTCACATTCTGTGGATCAAAATTCAAAGGGTCACTCTTAGAGTGAAAAAGTTTGGAGGAGGTGGGGAGAATGAAGAAGGATCTGGAAAATTTGCCATATGAGGAGTGGTCACTAGAACCAGGATGTTTCATCAGAGGAAGAGAACTATAGACTGTCTTCACATATCCCATGAACATGACCTGTACAGTGGGGCCATCTTACCTGGGTCCTGGAGGTCAGAACTAAGCCAGTGGATAGATTTAACTCAGTGTGAGGAAAGACTTCCTAGCAGTACACTGTGCATAGGTGAGAAAGACTCCTCTGTAAAAGGGTGGATGGCAACTGCAAGAGATGAAGCAGAGGCTGTGTATATGACTGATCAGGGAGGTAATGAGAGAAATCCAGCTGGGGGGTGGGAGTGAGCAGGGCAGTGCCTGGTGAGAGAGAAGCCTAGATGAAATTGAAGGGAAATTTGTTTTGTCTATGAAAATCTATAATTCTAGATTTTTCTCTTTTTTTGGAGGGAGGGTTGTACTTGGGAAACTTGGCTTCTAAAAAGAGAGTATGGTATTTTTTGAAACTAAAAGGACACCAGAAAAGAGGCGTCCTGCCTGGTCCTCGGTCACTGATCCCAGATTTTGATGTCTGTCTGGCAGTCGAAGTAAGGACAAGGGTGTCATTCACTGTGACTATTTTACATAGTAAAATATTTGCCCTACAGACTGAAAGGGCACTTTTGTAAATATAGCCTAGCCAGATACTGATACTGTCTTAAGTGGAAATAAGTAGAAATAGTTAGCAATACTAACTGTCATATATACACAGTGTACATTTCATTTAATCTTCACAACAACCCTACAAGAGAGGTGCTGATAACTTCTTCATCCTCATTTCATGGATAAGAAAACACAGGTGTTGACAGGGTAACAGCAAGCAGTGGCGGAGCTGGAACTTGAACTCAATAGTCTGAGTTTATAAGCCACGCTGTTAAGAATTATGCCATACCACTGGCCCAGACAAATTTGTCCATGAAAGAGGCCCACGGTGTTCTATACACTTTCTCAGGTGTATGGATAACAGGAATACAGACACAATGATTTTCAGCATAAGATTATTTATGAGTCATTGGACAATATTTGTTGAGCATTACTGCAGACCAGGAACTGGTCTAGGTGCTAGAGAATCAGCAATGAACAAAACTGACACAGAAATCCATGTCCTGCTACATTCTAGTGGGGAGAAACAATAAATAAAAGGAAGGACATTTTATAGTCTGTTAGAAAGCAACAAATACTATAATGAAGGGTAAATAAAAAATAGCAGGAAGCGGGACAAGGAAATGTCGAGGGAGCAGCTTTAAATAGGGATGTAGGAGGGGCCCTACTGAAAGGTGATCTTTGAAAGGTGGTGGGGCCTCTTATGATACAAATGAATTTGAATTTTCCACAAGTTCTGCATGGAAATTCTTCAGGGAACCTTGCAGAAACCCTTAAGAACAGTACAAGTTGCTACTTTAACCTGTAGTACATGCTTAAATGGGCCCAAAAGTAATAGATTATGTAAAATTTGAAAGTAAAAATGAAAAGTTCAATGCTCAGTCCTGGGATTGTTTGTGGGTCTATAGGGTCTATAAGGCTCCTGCATCATTCCAGTGGAACAATTTGTGGGCAGGACAGGTGATGTGCTTCTGGTCGGTGTAGCAGGGTGAAAAGAACATTTCAGTTCAGTCAACTGGTGTCAGCCAGGAAAACACCAGTGATCTCATGAATAGATAGCGTGCCTTGTTCTGAAGGTTGTTGCGAAATTTGCCCACAAGGAAGATCTGACAGGTTGTCTAGTGTTTTTCTAACTATGTCCATTAGTCATTTTTTGTGGCTAAGTCAAGGAGTGTGGGTTTTGTGGGGAACCTAAAGCTTTGAACAGTCTTGTGCTTCTTTGTTCCTCTTTACGTATATGTGACTTTAGGCCAGCAAATTTATTTCTGACCCTTAAACACATTTTCACTCCTGAGCTGTTGAAGAAAAGGCATAGGAACCATTTGACAGTAAGATCTGTTATCTATATTGGTAAACTCTGAGCTTATTGAGGGCAGGAATTATGGCTTATTCATATTTGTATCCAACCCAGAAGCTAAAGCCATGACTTGCGTTGTGCAGATGTGCAATGCCTGTCCGTTACAAGTTGAATAAACGTGATTGTTCTACATGGCTCTTTTAGAAATAATGGACACAAAAAAAGGCACCATGCCTTTTAGCTCAAGCAAGTATAAACCCAACAAGTACAACTTTTACTTTTAAATAAGCAAGAAAATCTAATATACTAGATTATCTTTCATCTAATTTAGGAGTAGAATAAAAATAAATAGCCAAATAGTAAGAAATAAAGATTAATTCTATCATGATTTTGACTTTTAGTACTCATTCTCACTTCAGAAAAAAAATTTCCTTCAAAGAATATGCAAGAATATTAGTAGAAAATTATATTTAGGGAGGAAGTTAACACCTGCAAACTCAAACCACAAAGCGTATGATGGGCTTCATAACCAAGTAATTTTGTTCAGCTCTCTTGGTGAGCCATTTGCTTCCATATTTGGCAGTTTTTCTCTTCTTAATGTGCAAAAGCTGATAAATGTTGGAAAGAAAAACACAAAGTTTCACTTATGTTTTGTTTTTTAAAATGGGAGAATGAGAATGGAAAGTAAAATTAAAGAGCAGTCGATCATCATTTTGTCTGCCCTGTTGCTCTGAAACTTCCCATAACTTTTGTTTTTCCAAGCACTGAGGGAAGAGTTCTGTCTGACACTCCAGAGAAGAATGCTACTAGCAAAAGTGTGACACTGAAATACTCAGGAGACAGTTTTCTGGGTGTACTTGGCATTTTAAGTAGAATCTGGCAGTAATTCACCCATATCTGCATCAAAAATGTCCATGTTTTGGGAAAAAGTGACTTTTCTCAAATGTCATATTTTCTTTAGCCTTTGAAAGACTGAATATTTTCAGCGCTAGGGCCAATAAAATTAGTGTGTGACATTTTCCCCCTTTCTTATATAAATAGCCACTCTCACCTACTCTGGCCAATCCTAAATGTCTTTTCTGTGTCTGATGTATTTTCAGCTTTAGGGTTAAGGTAGGAATAAGTAGACAAAACAACGATTGTGTTTGATTTATTGCAAAATAAAGTTTCAGAGGGAAAAAGTCTTAAAAAAAAAAGTAGGAAGTCATCCATGCTCAATACTTCCAATTGTCCTTGGTAAAAAGTCCAAACATCTACACATTATGATCTGTCCCAGCTGACCATCAGGCTTGTCCCTTTATGCTTCAACCACTTTGAAATGCATACAGTTACCTGAAACTCTCCCACTTTGCCTGATTTCTCCCTTTTCTTGCCTGGTCAATTTGTGCGCATTCTTCAGGTCTTATTGAAGCCCCTGCTTAATTTCTTGTACCACCAAAGCATGTTGTAGTGTTTATCATATCATATTAGAGTTATTAATAATCTCTTTGGGGGTAGAGAATGTATCATCTACATTTTACCTAGCCACATTTAGCCCAGTGCTTAGGATGTGGTAAGGCCAAAGCAAACACATGTTGAGTAAAGAATGAAAACTTGTAGTGTAAATATAACTCTGGTCACTGAATTTATAAATAATGTTCCTTGCTATACTATGAGCTCCAGGAGTGCAGGAACCAAGTCTGTTTTTCCACTGTTTTATCCTCCATGTGTCACAGTGCTTTGCATATGTAGCTACTCAGTGAGCAGGGGTTTAATGAGTGAATTAATTGACCATAGTTGTATCAGCGTCTTTAAGATAAAGAGTGGGAAAGAATAATTATTTAAAATTTAATCCAAGTCACCTTGGGTCCATTTTAAGAAGACTTCCCAAGTGTTACAGACTCATTAGCTTCCTACAACTTTCTTTTACATTTGACTTTTTATATGACTTCAGTTAGATCAGGCTTTCTCAATCTTGGCACTAATGCCATTTGGACTGGATAACTTGTGTGCATGTGAGTGTTTGAGTGCATGCGTGCGTGCATGCGTGTGTGTGTGCGTGTGTATGTGTGTTGAGGTGGGATACAGGATGTTTGGGAGCATCTTCAGGTTCTGCTAATTATTATAGATGCCAATAGCACTGCCTCTCCTGGTGGCCCCCCAGTCTTGACAACTGAAAACATCTCCAAATGTCCCCTGGGGGAGGGATCATCCCTGCATGAGAAGCAGAGACGATGTGTGTTTGTGTGGAGGGTTTTGTTGAGCAATTCACATTCGTATCAAGAGTTGTTTATTAGGCTTAGGGTGGAAGTTTTTGTTTTTGTTTTAAGATAAAAAAGAAATCTCTGTACACTCTTTCCAGCATAAAACAACTGTCTCTCTTCAGCATGTGTCCACTATTCCTTACTTTAGAGCAGCATCAGCAACGGACACAACCTGCACCACTAAAGCTTCACAAACACTTTAGGGTGGGAGGTTTGAAGTACTCTTCTCTTGGTACTACTGTGTTGCTCAGGATGTTTTGTTACAAATAAAAGACATAGGAATGAGTCTGCCAACTTAGGAAGAGCAAAAACATGGCTGATCCAGCTACAGACATACCTCTGTTCCTACAAGTCTCCTCTGTCTTGCCATTTCCCTCCTGAATTTATTAATAAAAATAGGCATTAGGCTGAATTTGGTCTGTCAGCCATCATTTGCTGACCCTAGCTCTAGAATACAGGTTTATTCTCCCTTATGCTATATTGGTATTAAAAATGAAATATACTATAAAATGTTTCCAATTTTTTTCTGTAGCATTTTTGCTAGAACACACTATGTAAAGCAGTGGTACCCAACCTTATTGACACCAAGGACTGGTTTCATGGGAGACAATCTTTCCATGGAAGGGGTGGGCAGTGGATTGGGGGAGGCAGAGCGCAGGCAATGATGCCAGCGATGGGGAGCTGCTGAAAACACAGATGATGAAGCTTCACTTGCTCACCTCCTGCTGTATGGCCCAGTTCCTAAGTTTCATGGAAGACAAGTTTTCCAAGGACTGGGTTGGGGATGGGGAGTGACGATGGCAGGGAGCCGAGCTCAGGCAGTGATGCCACAGCCCAAGGGTCGGGGCCACAGGTTTAAAGGAAGGGAACACTCTTCAGACCAAACTAGCACATTGTAGCCCAAGTGCACATGAATGGCAATGGTCCAACCTGTAGGCAAACTAGGACCACAGTATGAGAGGAGTTGCTTTAAATCTTTTCCGTGTGCATTCTGGTCATAAAATACTGTGTTCTCTAACCTTACACACCATTTTGTCTGTCAACCTATTATTTGAGAGACTTGACAGGACTGTTTGTGTGCCTTTTAACATTGAATGGCTGTCTAACTACCAATTGGCAAACTGGGCTAGAACAGAGAACAGAAGGAAGCATGTGGCACCCCTTGCTGGGCTATAGGAAATTTTTTACACAATTCACTGTGATTCTGTCATTGAAAATACATGTGACAAAAATATTTCGATCTCCATTTCTTTTGAAAAGTCATACCACCCAAGTTTTTGACAAACAACAGGCCATTTTGTGATAGATGTTTCTTATTAAACGTTCGTCAGCTTTGTAAATAATTTATGAAATTCAATATTCCTGAAAAAATGGTATTTGGTCCACAAAATTCATGTAGTCTCAACTAATTCATAGAAACAAGTGCTATTGTATTTCTTTCCTACTCTCTTCTTTCTATTGCTTCCTACCTCGTAAGAATAAGTGAATACAAATACTGCAAGTAGATAACGTATTTAGTTTCCTACTTCCAAGGGAATGTAATATGGAAGAGCTAAAATGCGAGCAATATTTAAATCTAGCACCTGCTGACTTGTTTTAGGCTTTGCACATGTGAACTAGTAACAGCAGTCTGGGCTGTGTATAAAAAGGAGAGCCTGTACTATCGTTACGCAGATGGGTACACAAGCAGTGTTGGAACTGGTGGCTAAGGGTGGAGCTCTGCAGCCCTGGCTTCACCCCCCAGGTCACGTGCCCCCAAATGCCAATACCTTCGCCTGAAGGAAGAGCGTCCTTTATCCAATGTGTCTTTCCTGGTGGAGGTGCCTTTTCTATTTCATCCCTTCAGTACTAGCAGTGGCCTTGGTTATAACTAGTGGAACTTCTTATCATTTTGCTGAGATTTTATAGTTGTACCTCTATGATTGCTAATAGTGAAACCTAGTTCCACTCTTCCATAGCCTCCTTTCAGTGGAAACTTTATGACTTTCTATTTTTGATAGAATTAATCTATGATTAGCTAAATAAGAATAGGGATAACTATACTTAGCTATATGCTTTGTATCAACTTGGATTCCTGGGCTTATTCACAGATATGTGAGTCGTATGATTACTTTAAGTAAGATTTAGATTAGATTTTTTAAATCTAGGGGAGATTCTTACTTTTTATTGAGTCTAGTTTATGGGTGAGGAACTCTTGACTAGCTTTCTGAGATGCAATCCTCTTGGCTTCTTATAGGACTTAGAAAATAAAACTATGAGGACTCCTACAACTTGCTTTTGAAAAATATTCAGGTTCATTTGCTTTTGAGAAGGGCTTGTGAACTATTCAGACCTCTTCAATATGAACATGAAGCTGAAAATAACACAAGGGAGGGAATTCTCCTGAGGTTTCTGGTACTTCCTGCCCGAGTCAGGCCATAAATAACACGGCAGAGTCAGGCGTTTGGTATTTGAGCACTTCCGTGTTCAGTGGTAAAGACAACTGGAAGTACAGAGGTGTGAGAAAAATGTAGGGTTTCCTTAATGAGCATGGGCTGGGGTTATGATTTGGGATTTGTGTAAACACTGGACTTTGACATTAATTTTGGTTTCAAAATTTGGAATCACATTTTGGTTCCACTGAGATCATCCCCTCCAAACTTTAGCTAGTTGTTCTGTCATGTTAATATAGGGAAACCTAAAGAGTTAATTGAAGCAAGACTCTATGAACACAGAGACTTGAAGTCTCTCTGAGGCCTATCTATCTCAAAAATACATGGCAGTACTGACAATTTTTATAAGAACATTCATGTATTTATGTGTTCATGTACCAAAAGGATGTTATTAGTAGTTGTCTTAAGAAATACTCAGCTAGATGCACCTACATATATCTAACAGGGCAGTACCAAACCCCAGTGCTATCGCAGGTCTAAAAAAATAACAGGGAAAGAATTGTTCAGATTTACTCATTGGTTTGTCTAACGGAAGAGTCCAAATTGACAAGTTGACTGATATCTGGCTGTGATAACATTTTAACATTAGTCCCAGTTCCTGAGCATGGGAAAGAGTAGCAGGTCTTTGTGTCTTAATGAGTACTGTGCCTAGTGCAAGCTTATAATAAGAGATTGAAGTAATTTATATGACATAGTCTTAGTGATCAATAAATTGTGGAATTAATGCCAAAAATGTGTGTGTGTGACTTTAAAATTTATTTCTGAACTTGCATCAAAAGCATTGATAGATATCTATGGAAGATAACTGATGCAATCAATCTCTTTCACTTTGGGGTCACCATCGTTTTTCTTACTGGCTGCTTTCATTTCTTTTGAGCTTCTGTCATGTGGGGAAAGTCCTATTCAAAGGAACCTTTTTTTTTTTTTTTTTTTTGAGACAGAGTCTTGCTTTGTTGCTCTGGCTAGAGTGCAGTGGTGTCATCACAGCTCACTGCAACCTCAAACTCAAGGGCTCAAGTGATCATCCTGCCTCAGCCTTCCAGGTAGCTGGGACCACAGGCACCCGCCACCAGGCCTGACTAATTTTTCCATTTTTTAGTGGAGATGGAGTCTCATTCTTGCTCAGGCTGGTCTCAAACTCCTGACCTCAAGCAATCCTCCTGCCTTGGCCTCCCAGAGTGCTAGGATTACAGGCGCGAATCACCACACCCGGCTGGCACCTGTTATAATTCTGCCCAAAGCATCTACTGATAAAACTTTATGGCACTAATACTAGGTACAACAATTGACTCTAGGAAGTCTTTTCATGGAAGACTAAGTGGGTGAGATTGGTGTTTTGAACCAGAAAATGAAGATTCAGGAGTTTTGTTCGGTCCCCTATAAGTCAGATCACATAGACCGTCTTATGAGATAGCCCCGTCTCTAGGAACTCTTTAAGTAAAAGAACTAAATATTTGCATGCCTTCCCAATTTGCTTTTGGGGATTTATAGATACATTCTCTAGTATTTTACAAAAGAAAATCAGCCAAAATATATTTAAAAATAGCCACTGCCTACTTGCCTAGGTAAGTGATAATTGGTGGGGTTTTGTTGGGAAAGAGACATTTTCTTCTTTTTAGCTGCAACAGAAAGGAATTAATTTGCAAGCTCTGTGTAAAATCAAATACCCGTGTGGGAGAGGAAAGCAAGAAGAAATCATATCAGACAGCATGTATGTTCCTCAGTTCTGATATGCTTTTCTCCCCCTTTCTCTCATTTTAGTGAAGGAAACAGTTTTTTTGATGGTAGCTTGCTTCAGAATAGGTCCGAGCAGTTTTTGTCATTGTTCTTGTCTTCCAACCTCCCCTTCCTTCACTTAATTTCACTCAACACCTGATGATCACTTAAACTATCTTCTGGCCCACTGTTTGTCACTAAGAACCTTGCTTTTCCAGAGCTAAGCTGTCCTGTATGATGCATCACTTACATCTCTGAATTCCTCAAAGTATAGTTGCTGAGACTTTTCTAAATAGAGTATTAACCTATAACTACATGAGGTCAAACAATTTAGATGGAAACAGGCCTCCTAAGATAATCAAAATTATCATTGATGTAGTCTTTTGATGATCAGGAGTTAAAGAAAACCCCCAAACTTTAGCCCATTCCAAATGTCAAGTAATAATCATGACAGAATACAAGCACCTGAATTCCGGGCACAAAGGGAGAAGAGTATTGACGGTAGCATTAGAAATAGCCATTCAGTGCTTTAGCTGTCGACCCTGGAGCATATAATCACAGCGTATGCTCAGGTTCTGAAGCAATTGCAACTTACCTGAAAAATGTACCTTTCTGAAATCCATAAAAATGAAGGAATAACAAGTAAAAATGAACCTGAGAATATAAATTACATTTGCTTCTAAAAATACTGTGTATTTTTGTATGTGACTGAATTCACTTGCTATGGAGTATTGGGGTTTTTTTTTAAACTCCCCTCCATAACACGTACGTTGAAATTTACTTGGAAAATATAACATTTGACAATAATTTTAGAAGTTTGGCCACATTAGCCTCTTACCTCACAATCTATTTCAGACTGGTTGTGAAACCTTTTCTTTCACACTTCCGTCATGACTTTCTTCTTCAGGGACTTTGTCATACATTGAGCAGAAGCAGGGTAGGACATTCCTCCTATCTTTAATTATTTGCCCCATTGATTAGCTTTGGAGCCATAAATCCCTGTCATTAGGTAATCAGAGATGTGATAATGATAATTTTAGAATAAAATAAATTACTTCCATTTGAGTTACGTCTTTGGGTCGAGGTTATAAGAAGGCATTACTAAAACACATATATCTTGCCCAAGATGGATAAACCATGGACACATATTAACCCATTAGGAAGATGGTTTGGATAGTTTTCTGACTGCTATCATTAAAAGTAGAAAGGAAAAACTAGAGAGACTTAAATTCAGTACATTTTGTCAAACGATGAGAAGGGGTAGGGAAAAGGGAAAAGGGAAAGCCACATCATGGAGTGAGGTTCTTCATAGTTTGTCTGAGATAGATCTGGGGGCCCTGGACTTTAAGAGGATGACACTGAGGAATTAGGGGAGAGGAGTGAAATGGTAAAGTCAACTTATCTAACTATGGAAATTTTGTAGAACTGGCAGAGCCTAGAAGATAGGAACCTGTCTCTGCGCCACTAGCTAATTCTAGTTGTGTTAACAGAACTCTGTTTATTACTGTAATAATCAACAACAAAAATGCCTTACATTATCCACCCTGTTAGAATTTATAAGATAGTTTCAAAATACTCTGAAGTGAACCTAGCCTTGACTCCGGAAAGTGCTATTATACCCCTTATTGTAATATAAAATGAAGACTAGAGCAAGTTTAAGTGATGTTCAAGTTTTTATAGCTAGGGAAAAATAGAACTTCTTATTTTAAAGTGTTCTTATATATGACATTTTAGATAATTGATAAAGCAAGTAGAAAAGAAGGGAAAATATACAATTTTCAATGTATATTGGAGCAATATACTTACAATGTATAAGCAATGAAGCAGTATATTTCATTGCTTCTGCCAATGATTGTGACAACAAAGGAATCTTAACAGAACTATCTTATCATTAAATCACTATCCATAAAGTTTATATGACAGCTTGTTTTGTGATTTTATTGGAATATAAGTACTTTGATCTACCAGGTTGTGGTTGGTACAGTGAAAGCTAAGGCCCAGTTCTATTCAACAAGAGTAACATTTTAGTGAAGCATTAGTGTAATTCTTGGGAGAAAACAAATCATAAGTTTTAGTCAAATTTCAATATAAATATAAGCCAGATCTTTCTTAAAAAGTAGATTCTTGCTTATCTGGAACTGATCTCTTCTAAAATATTAATAACCAATAGTCTTTATTTTAACTTTTATACCCTTGGAATTGTACATATTGAATTTTGAAAGAGAAGAATAAGTATGTTCTAAAACTCCAAAATGTGCATGGGCATACTATATGTTTAATGTGCACTTGAATATTACTTAAATTAATGAGTACCATGTATGTAAAATACAATTTAGGGCTTAGTTTTGGCAATAGTAGTAAGAAAATATCAAAATGACTTTAAAAGTCGTTAGTAAAATCATGACTCAGTTTAGTAGAAATAAAATAAAGATTGAAAAAATATAAAATGGCATTATGATAATGAAAAAGCTGAGTCAAATTCTTGTGACTATGCAAAAAACATTTGCTTTCATTTAGTTCAAATTATTTAAATATGTAGAGTGTATGAGAAAAGGAAGTATGACATTAAAAATACTACTTAGGCTACTCCCAGTGGAACTGAGAGTTATTTACATGATTATATTTCAATAATAATAATCACAGTAACATAATGTTTCCTATTCATTTCTTTAATGCTAAGTTAATCCAAACTGATACTTATGAATACTGTACATTTAGTAAAAAGATTGCATTTAAGAATATTTTAAATTAAATGCAGTTTGCTAACTTTTAAATAGAGTGACTCTTTAGATATAACTGGACTTTTGGTAACTACAATCCTTGGGATAAATTTTAAGAAGTCACAAATAAATATGGTAAGTGTAGCAACAAAAGTAAAAGTTACAGAATTCATTCTCTATTCCTAGGGGTGAAACTTCAGGCCCTTAAGCCATGTTCTATTGATTGAAAATTGAATGTAAAAGGACACTTAACAATTTAATATACTAGATTGTCCAGTATGTAACAGTATAGAACAATACAATAGAAACTCTGCTATCTGGAAGTATGGGAGTTGTGTTTTTATGAGTTTGTTTATTTTTGTATGTGGAGATCTTAAATCTGTCTGGGGTCTCTTATAGTAGAGGGAAACAATTTTGTATGCCTTATATTCAGAGTACAAAACTTAATCTTCCAAATGATGACTCACATTGTCAAAAATATTTTGGAATTATATTTTAAGTATGGTGTAAAACTTGTGCATCAGACTTGTGAAAGTGCTGCATATAATTTGATTAAGTGGGTATAAAATTAAAGATATACTCTTACAATGATAATTTTTATTTATCTGGAAAATTCACGTGTACTAGTTTACTACCACATGATGCTTGAAAAATGGCTTTCCTCCACTATACTATGCAAATTTTAAATATAGATGTAATATGGATTTCAATATAATTATGCAATACAGAAAATATTTTTTAATAAATATGAAAGGCCTATGTTGTAGCATTCACTGCAAGTTTTTATATCAAATGAGAATCATAAATGCTGTGAACTGTGTTTGCTCAGACTTCATATGTTGAAGCCCTAAATTCCAATGTGTCTATATTTGGATATAAGGCCTTTAAATATGTAACTGAGGTTAAAGAGGTCATACAAATGGGGACCTGATATGATAGGATTAGTGTCCTTACAGGAAGAAATGCCAGAGAACTTTCTCTTTCTCTCCACATGTGAGGACACAGCAAGAAGGTGGCCATCTGCAAGCCAGGAAGAGAGTCCTCACCAGAACTTGACCATTCCATCACCATGATCGCCAGAACTGTGAGAAAATAAATTTCTATACTGTAAGCCACCCAATTTATGATATTTTACTAGGGAAGCCTAAGCTAGAGATAATGTATATTAATTCAAAGTATTACAGTTTCTGAATTCAATGGGGTTCAGATTAATTACATAATTATTTTAATCATGAATGACACATAAAAATTTTCATAGTCTTTTATAAACATGATTTGTCCTGTTAATGTCTTCCTGAGGCTTTGGGATAAAGACTCACTCATAAGAAAGATCCAGCTTATAGAAACTTGTTTATTTGTTGGACATAAGTCACTGGCTAAGTCATAGCTCTGGGGCCGTGATCATTATAGAATTGATCTGAAAATATTCCTACTCAAATTCATTAAAACTTGCCTAATTTAAATACAGTTGAGTGTTCCTATAGCAAGTTTATATAATTCTATCCTTGTTACCATAAATACATCACAGGTTCCCATACATATGAACCACAGGGTTCTCAGCTTTAGGATTCTGTCTAACCCATTTGTTAATGATAAGGTCAAATATATAAATGCAAGAGTACAGAAAGCACAGGACTTATGTGGACACAGTGAGGGGCCTTCTCTACTTGCTCTCTTGCAATGCACACTTTATAATTTCGAACAGAATCTTGAGATGGTCCACCACTGCTTCTTTTGTGGTCAAAGTGTAATTTCTAAAATGGGCCTCTTTGAGGGAAGATAACATGACAAACTGGAGAGAACTGTAGGCCAGAAATGGGAAGCCTTCTGTTCTTATTTATGTTGTACTACTAATGAGGTTCTGTGTCCTTGGGAGAGGTATGCAGCCTGTTTAGATCTTAGTGCCCTCACTTACGAATAAACACATTGAACTAGATCAGTTATTTTCAAACATGCTCCATGGGGATGGGGAGGGTGGGAGTGGGCTTAGAGCGTGAGATTCTGTTGTCTCCCACCCATTCTTCAATCCTTGAGACTCTGTTTTTGTCTCCTATGATATCTTAAGGAGAAAGGGCTCATTTGTTCTGTTTATTTAAGTTTTTCAGTGACTGGACTTAATGGACTCAAATGTCTTTTTATTTGTAAGCAATTCTATTATTCTACATTAAGATCATAGAGTAACTGATCAGAAGCTGACCTTCTCATAAATATTCTTTTTGGCTGAACTATCATTGTCCAAATTAAACAAGTTACTATATATTTTTCGCGAGATTCTATTGTGTGTTGTCCAGCTCTATGCCTGATAATATAGTATTGGGATTCAAATAAAATAAAATAGGCAGCATTTTCCCTACACTCAACTATGTTGATGTTATGACTTTCCAATTGAATTTTTTTTTCCTCTATACTTTGGAATTTCCTGTTCAGAGATTTGTTACTACTTCTCTCTGTTGCGCACAATTTTGGTGCCACATAGATGTAAAGGATATATTGGGTACTACATGTGTGTTAGGAACATCGCATTTTATAAAACTTCTGAGGAGAACAAGTAACCTTGGGTAAATTAGTTAATCTCTGGATTTTAGGGATTATATTTTATAGCTATTATCCAAAATTTTCCAAGTGTAACTTAAATTGCACCCTAGTGAATATTTACAATCTTAAAGCGTTTAAAGAACATTGACAGAGCTAGTACTTGATTATTTGAAAGGCTCCCAGCTACTCACAGGCAATGGTCGTTTCCTTGAAGACAGGCTGCTTTTAGGCTCTATATGCAGCATCCATGCTTCAGTCCTCCAAAGAAAGAGAAAAATACCACAAAACAGATCAAAATTCAGAAGATCTTTAAATTATCAAGTGATAGGATGGTTAAGACAGAAAGATCCTTTAAAAATAATTACCCACGAGGTAAAACTCTCATCGACTTATATTTATGACACAGAGAATTGAAGATTTTATTTCACAATCTATGATGGAAACTTCATTTTGTAGAAACACCAGTGGATAAGAGACACAGATATAAGTGGTCAGAGGATGGTTGCAAACTACATTAAAACACTGAGAAAACAGGAAAAGATGGTTCAATTAGAAATGAGATTGATGGGCCAAATAGCATTAGGCAGACCGATGATGTCACTTACTGTAAAATAGTGAGTATGAGCTCATTGCTATCTAAATGTCAGTCACTCTGGCACCTCACAAATTTATACCTGACATCTCTTTAGTGAATGGGTGGGCTGGCAAAAAGAGGAAGGCACCAGGATTAAGTCAAACTTCCCACAGACGTCATCCTTGTACGACGGCTTCCCTGTATGTATTGAGAGGAGGCCATGTGTTAACAGGGATTTTCCAGCCGCCACTAGGCTAGAATTGCAGGAAAAATGTGAAATGAGAAATGAAAAGGGGCAGATCTGCTGCATGAATTGGGGCCAGGTTGGAAGGTTTGGAGAGATCCAAGAGGGGCACAGTGGATCATTGCATTGATAAATTGATAAAAGTGAAAACAAAGTGCTTAGAGTAGGACTAAGAGGTGCTCACAGATTTTAAAAAGGAAGCTGATAATGGTTAGGTGCAAAGGATGACGCCAAACAGTACTGAGAAAGGAGGTTAAAGAAGGTAAAATAAAAAAGGAACCTGAAATCTTCTTTGAGAACATTTTGCCTCATCAAACAGTGATAAATTTGAGTCTTTTAATGTGTTCCATTTGGTTATCTTTATCGAGTTTATTTTATTGCAGCTTTTCTGTTAGTTATTACATCCACTTCAGCAAATGAGGGCTGAGCAGTGTTCCGCATGAAATATTCATTGGGTTTATAGCCTTAATCCTAAAAGTAAAAGCTGAAGTAAAAAGCTAATTTTAAGAGTTTTAGTGTCCATTTTATGTCTTTGAGAGCACGATGAGAGGATGAAGGGGACTCGGCGCCAGGAGGAGAGAGCTAACAGGAAGGAACTATGTGGAAAGATCTTGAAAGCAGAGATCACTTTGAAAGTGGAAGTCTGAGAATACGGGGGTAAAAACGAAAGAGACAAAAGAATCCGAAGAATTGAAAACAGTTAGGATGAAGCCAAGATGTGACTTCAGCGGGCCAGTGTGGGAAATTGCTGCTAAAGGAAATGAACGTAGAGTTTCAAAGACTTTTGTCTGAATGGGGGAGAGTAGTCCCTCAGCTTCATCCCCCAGCATGGCAATTATACCAAGGCAAAGAAGGCCTTAAGGGGCAAGATTCGTTACAATTAGCAAGATAATTAGAGTAGAGTAGAAGATGCCTGTCAATGAGCATCTACTCTGTCCTGGGCACCTTATGTAAGTTACTTAGTTTAGTTCTCACAAGTGGGTGTCATTATCCCTAATTTACAAACAGGGAAACCAAGACTAAGAGTTAAGTGATTTGCCCCAGGTAATAATATAGAGCAGGAGAAGTGAGATGGGAGCCCAGATGTGTCTATCTTTAGAGCCCAGGCCTTTTCACAACATTAGGTTCCTTCCCATCTAACTTCCCGTGGAATCTCCCAGAGTTCAAAATGTAAACCCATTAGCAGTGACCACCCTTCCCACACACCACTTCCCTGTAGCCAGTTTTGAATTAGAAACAAATAAGTCCTCCAGAAAAAAGGCAATCTAAATGTGTCAAAAAATACAACAGGGAAATTAAAGCCTATCTTCTATCTGTTAAGGAAAGAAAAAGAAAAACAAAATGCAAAGGCAAAAGGGATCCTTTTCCTGAGGGCGTTTAGGCTCTGACACAGTGAGTACTCTAAGCGGTGGTTCTCAGTATTTTTGACCTGCCTTCACACTGGAAGCCCTGGGGAGCTTTAAAAAAAATTCTCCTGCTTGGGTCCTACCTCAGAGATTCTGTGTTTACTGGTCTGGGGTCATTGGAATTTTTCATTGGAACTCCCCAGGTGGTTATAATATGCAAAGTTCAAGAAACATTGCTCTACAAGTTGAATCTAATAATGAGGCTCATTCATTCCAGCCTTCAAACTAATAGCATTCATCTTTGTATCCCTGTTACTTAGTCTAGTGTCTTATGCATAATAGATACTTAATAAGTGTTTGAAGAATTAACATGATGAACAGCAGAATAATGATATATGTACAGCTCCGGTTTTCTGCAATCTGGCTACTACTTCATTGTCTTTACATCTTCAATAGTCCCAGGAATGTTTCATGGTTCTTTCTAGTACAAACAAGCCACAGCAGAGCTGTGCATCAAGAACTTTCTGAATCACACAAGGGATATTTGTGTTCGTTCATCTGCTGCCAGCGTTCTCCTTTTGTGTAGAACCCTGATGCTAAAAACACTATGGGATTCCCCAGGATTCTTCTCTGCTTCCCTTGGGAAAGTACCCCACCTCAATCAAAACTTGATTCCTTCAGGGAAGCTGACCTCTGGTGGCCAGATATGAAGCACACCACAGTGGTTAAGATCTGGAATCAAGACTTCCTGAGTTCAAACCCAAGCTATGTCGTTTACTGCCTTTGTAACCTTGGGCAAGTTACTTACCCCATATATACTTCAGTGTCCCCATCTATACCATAATCTGAGGGGGCAATCACACCAACTTCACAGGGATGTGGTGAGGTTCAAATCGGTTTGTGTATATGAAGTACTTAGAACAGTGCCTGGTACATGGTAAGTGCCATGTATTTGCATACCACTATTACAGGGAGAATGTTTTATTAAAGCAAATTTCTAATATTGTCTGTAAGCTTCTAACTATAATCTAGAAGAGAAAGGTTTTTAACATAATATCAAACTCATAGAATTTCTAGGAATATGCTAAAAAGGATTTGCAGGTGTTTTTCAAACAGGCATGGGATGGGCAGTGGAGATGGGCTTGGTTCCAACATTTACTCTTTACCTTGTCTTTTCTATACTGAGATCAACTCTGCTGGACTCAATATATGACCAGGATCTATGTGAATTAAATACACAATCAGTCATTAGATGCCAATAGTAATATAAAAGGCCAGACATATCCGTCCTTTGGTTGCTTGTTTCCTTTGTTATCCTGTTACTTTCAGAGAGAAGTAAGGCAACAAAGGCAGTAGAAGTGCCTTATGGAGAGAAGTTGGTTCATTGTGCAGTGATTTTGAAGAATCCTTCATTTCATTCCCAATTCATCAGGCAAGAGGCTGAGAGTTGGAGTGGAACCTATTAAAGAATGGCAACTGACACCTATGTGCAAAGTGTGTCAGGAGTGAAATCTGTATTCAGGAAAGCATCCAGGTTCAACTTCACAAAGGCTTATTTGACAAAGTGAAGAAGATGATAAAAGTCAGGTTGCTGAAAGACAGTGTAACAGGATAGGAATTTTTCAGATTAAATGGTTACAAGTGATATTAAACTTTAAAAGTTATATAGTATACCTTAGTCCACACAGCAGGTTACCTCTAAATGTGGTCCTCTGTTAGAAATCAGAATGAACCATGTAAAGTTAATGTCTTACTTTAATTATATTCTCAAGTAGATAATACATCAAATGATAGAATCTCAGGGTTGAGGATGGTTTATTTTGGGTTTCCAGCTGTGATTTTTCTGCATTTCAAAATGACTGCCTTTATATTTATTTTTTCTCCTGGGAAAGAAGGGAAAAAACTCTCTATTGCATTCCCACTGTCTAGGATATTAGCTGTTACAATTCCCACTGGCTGACCTCTTGAAAGAGGACATTGCATTTGACTAGCTCAGCTTTTCTTCCCCCTTTCTCACTATAGATGTTACTGTACAACACGCACTGAATATTGGAATAGTCTTTGAGAAGCATTGTAACATGACCTGCACAAAGAGACAAGTAACTCTATACTGTTTTCTTCCAGACTCCAATTGGCATGGATAAAATTCCCATGCATTATATTACAATTAAAGCTTGTGACTTTCTGGAAAATGCCTCATCGGACTTGGCTTAAAAAAAATCTGCTCTTTTACCAAAAAAGTAGAGATAATTTAATGCAGTTAGTCTATCGGCTAGTTTACAAAAGCCAAACAAATCTCAGAAAGTTAGCTGTCATAGTTCGTATTCTCGAGTGATAACTTTGTGCTTGGCAGAGCTTAGAGTATGATTAAGGGTTTATGGAAGAAGACCAAAGGTTTTTCTTTGTTAAAAGAACAAATGGGTGACTTCTTTACATCTCTGACTGATTTAAAATTGTTAAATGTTTTCCTCTGTTTTTTTTTTATAGACCACATATATGATTATGCTGAATTCATCTGGATGTGAAAAAGAATCCCCAATCAATACAAAGGAACACAAAATATCAATACTTTGGATTATTTTTGTGTGTCTCAGTTCCCTGAATCAGGATCATAGGCCTCTTAGGTGTGAGATGGCTTGAAATATGTTGACTGAGGCACTAATGTGGAATTAGTAAGTCTCAAAAAGAAGAAACAGGTCTACAAAAAAAGCATAGAATCCAGGATTAGTAAGCAATTTAGGAATATTTATTTAGTGCTTACTATTCACAAGCATAAGCCATATGTAACTGGAATGGAAGCTTTGCAAATTCCAGGCAAGTGGGTAGGATTTAACTTGGTAACCCCAGTCCCAAAGGGGCAGCAGATCCCTAGACTTAATCATAGCTCACTGGAAATAACAAAGTAAAGAAATTCTGAGCAGTGGGAAAGGTGCAATGCCCCAAATAGGAAGAGTTTATGCGCTTACAGGAAGGCAAGAGGCTTAGAAAATTCTTCCAGCCCATCGCTAAGGGAAGGAAGGGATTTAGTCACAGGTATTTTGTAAAGAGTACTGCACCGGGGAGACCAATGCCATAGTTTTGGTCTGAATTTTCTGACCTTACATCAATGTCTGTGGTCACATTTAGTTTCAGAAAAAGTTAATATGACTGAAATGCAATTTAGAAGGTCTGTGTTTTAGCAGAAGTTTTGAAAGACTGCAAACAGAAATATCAAAGCGACTTCCTGGGAATTTTTTTGTTTTGTTTTGTTTTCATTTTGCACCAACAAGCTTAGATGGCCTCTCATCTCCTATGCTGGGCAGCTGCATTAGATCTAGCTCCTCAGTAGCTTAGGACTTCAGCATCTTTCTTTTTGTCTGAATCCCTGGAGCTTTTAATAATTTTTCTCTTATCTTTGCATTGCCCAGGTGACTCCAGATAAGCAGAACAGGAAAGACATGTAAGCATAGTCTCTACAAGGAAGTTTGTCATAGTCCACCCAGCTCCCAGAGCAGCCTGCTCCTACCTCTTCCAGGGGGAATCTAAAAATATTATAGGCCTGTACATTCAGCTTATAAATAAGAAATTCGCTTTGGAAATTCCCCTGAGATAAGCCAGGCACGTATTTTTCAGCCAAAATAGACATGCATTATTGATTGCCTTATAATACCTTGAGACCACTGAAAGTTAATCCTGAGGAGAAGAGTACTTGTCAGTCTTGTGAAGTCCTTTCTAGGCCTACAGAAGTATCCCTAGCATGACCAGAGGACTGTTTGTGGGTGTGGTCACTTTTCTAGAGATGATAGCTCCTTCACTGAAAGAGAATGGTAATTCTCCTTAAATCAGGTTGAAAAATTTAAATCTTATTAACAAGTTTCACAGGGTACACTCCCTACACTGGGAGGTGCTTTTTGAAGTTGGCAAGACATTTTCGTTTGTCACTACGGTGGGAAGTGTGTTCGATTACTACTCTTTCCATCTCTCTGCCCTTGAATCTGGTGAGCTTCGTAAGTGCCTGACAGAAGTGATGTTGTGCCAGTGTGTGGGCCCAGGCCTTAGGAGACTAGCAGGTTTCCTTTCTTCTTTTTTGAAGCATTCACTTAGGGAACCCTGATTCACCACTCAGGAGTCTGACTCATCCTTTATGAGAGAGATGTGGAAAGATCCTGAGAATGTATGGAGAAGAGAGGCCCAAATGAGCTCAGTTTCTACCTATTCTTGCCAAGGTGATAGCTGTGTAAGTGAACTGGCACCAACATTTAGGGGTAGTTTGCTACCCAGCAAAAGATAACTTGCCCAGAATTTGGTACTTGAAGCCTGGTGTTACTGTAATAAAAGCCTAAAATATGTATCACTGGATTTAGGACGTAGCAGTGAGTAGAGGCTAGAAAGTCCTCAAAGACATTATTAGTTATAATGGACGGGCCTTTGGGACATGGTTGCTGAGGGCTTAAAGGACAGTGAAGAAAATGTTATTGGAAGCTGGAGAAAAATGACTGTTGTTGTGTGTTAGAAAGTTTAATGAAGTTCTTGCCTGAAGTTATGTGCCAAATAGAAAATGTATCTAATAAACTGGTGGATCACATGAAGTATTTAAGTGGGATACCAGAAGGGCCTATTGTTTCTTTAGCCACATGTGGTAAGATAGGAAAGAGACATATGAGCTAAGTAGAACTCCTTAAAATTTTGAGGAGAATTTAGAGAAAATATAAAGGATTTAGGACTTGCTGGGTTACAAAAAAAAAAAAAAGGTGTTTCTTATCTTAGTCTCTCCCAGTAAAATATTATCAATTAAAAAAATTGCTTGAAGGTACTTATCTAATCCAGGCTATCGGTGGCTATGAGAACCTTTGTTAAGGTCTCAGAAATATTTAAGAAAGGGCCTCATCTATCTTCTAAGTATTTTAAGGACGTGCTTCTTTGACCCTCTCAACTAGACAATAGTATTTTTAAGAATATTAAGTGCTTTATACCACAGTGACTTCTTGGGAATAGGTATTGAAAGGCTTGTCTTGGAAAGAAATGAAAGTGTGACTTTTGTTGAACAGAGTTGGTTATAAATTGTCATGTAAGAACCCCAACATGTTTTAAAAGAAATAGTATCAGCTTGAACTGAAGAAACAGAACAATGTAAAATGGAAAGAAGTCTTTAGACCACAACCTAGCTGAGAACATGGGTTATTTTTTATGGAAAAGAAAAGGTGACTGAGAGCCTGGAACCAAGAGCCCAGAGAGTGAAGCTAAGAACTGCAGAAAATCTTTACCTAGAAGCAGGGCTGGTCCCTAATCAAGGAACTATGTGTTATACCATAGTCTGGGTAGCTTAAACAACAGAATTTTATTTCTCACAGTCTGGAGTTTGGGAAGTTCAAGGTCAAGGTACCAGCCAATTTAGTTTGGCTCCATTCCAGGTTTGCAAATGGCTGTCTTTTTGCTATGTCCTCACATGGTAGGGGATATAGAAGATGTCTCTTCTTATAAGAATACTAATCCCATCAGGCAGGCTCTACCCTCATGACATAATTATCTCCAACTATTATTACATTGGGTGTTTGGGCTTCAACAAATGAATCTTAGGGGGATACAATTTGGTCCTTAGTAAACTGGCAATATATGTTAAATGGATTTCAGAATTGCTATGAACTAGTGACCACTGTGTACCTCTCATTCTCCCCTTTTTGAATGTTCATTTAAATTATCTTATCTCTGTCCCACCATCTTATGGTGGGTATGGGGGGCAGGGACAGACATTCACATAGAGAGGAAGGATATTCTGAGAGCTATGCCTGGGAAACTATATCTAAATAGCCTCATCTGCACTTGGACCTGATGGAGATGACAAGGTTTTAGACTTTGAGGGGTGGGGTAATTAATTAATGTTGCATGTGTATAAAATGTAAATAATTTGTGGTGAAAGGGTAGATTGTGATAGATTAAAGATGTCTGCAATTTATTTTCTGCTATTTCCATGGAGAGGTAGGATATATTTCTTCTCCTCTTGAATCTTGCCAGCATCTTTGACTTTATGAGTAATATAATAGAATAATAGAAATGCCAGTTTTTGGTTCAGGATGTAGGAGACTAGCAGCTTCTGTGTCCTCTCTCTTAGAACACTTGTGCTTGGAACACTGAACTACCGTGTAAGAAAGCCAACTACTCTGGCATTTAAAGAGTGAGTGCCAGAGATGCAAGACCGCCTGCAACAATGGGGCAGTCCTGCAAAACTATGTCATATGATTAGACTATGTCATATAACACACCTGCATTGATCTCCATTTGTACCTATCTGTTTCATAGCTCCATAGATTTAAGCAACTGAAATTTCATTACATCTTTAATTTTAAGAATGCCTGAGCATTTATGTATTTAAATATATATATTTTAAAATTACTTTTATTTCTTCGGTTTACAGTTAGGACATTATTTTTTAAAAAAAATATATGAAGGTGGGCTATGTAATTTAACAATTATATTTTAGGATACTATATTATACAATTATTTTTAAAGATAGTCGAGTATTGGGTCTAATAGGATTGAGCATCACTGTTGCAGAAGATTCTGGAGAACCCCTAAAGTTTGTTCAGGAAAATTGGAGAGAGCCCAAATCACCATGTTGACCTCAGAAACCCTCTACATCCCAGATTTATGATGATATTCCTCTCCAGAAGAGCCGACGGAGAAGCAATTGAATCCTAGAAGGGGACCTTTCACACTGAACCATCACCTGTAACTTAAAAAGAAGAAAATAAAGATTGTTGTATTTGTTTCAAGTTTTTGAAATAAAAGAAAGAGAACACTGCAAATAAGTGGGAACTCTCTTTTTCCTTCTCTGAAATCCCCTATTATTCTATCTCCTTTCTTCGGAGAAAAGCATTTTCATGAATTAGGTGTGCAGCCAACCCATGTGATTTTATTTTTATTACATATATATGCATTCACAAGCAATAAAGGGTTTTCAAATCACAACTTGGTAATTGAAAAAAGAAAAAAAAGTAAAGGATTTTATGTATTTTTTGCATTTACTTAAAAAAGTGTATTAGGTAATATTCTGCAATTTGCTCTTTTTACTCTGCTGTTATCCAATCATGGTATTTATAGATCTAGTCCACTTATTCAAACTTCTGTTTATTATTCCATCTTATGAATATGCCACAATTTATTGAGCTTTCTTTCTTAAAGGATGAATATCCTGAATTCATACAAATACCTACACACATGCAGACACACACACACCTCCTTGCACATGTGTACTAAGCTGTGTGTATGTGTGCTCTATTTCTATATTAGTCTTTTACAGATTTTTCTACTCTGTTGGTCTTTTCAAAGATTGACTTTTATTTCTTAATCTTGATTATACTTTCTGTTTGGCCTTTTTTATATTATTAATCTCTACACTTTATTATTGCTTTTTTCCTCATTTGATTTTCTCTTTTTATTTTCTTTTTCTAGTTTCTTTATATATAATTTATTTATTTTAAATTTGACATTTAAAAAATATGCTCAAGTAAATAAAATTCTCTCTAGTTGCCACTTAGGGGCATCACACAAGTTTTAAAACAGTATTTCTGTTGTCTCTGTTTAAATGTTTCACAATTTCCATTGTGGTTTTCTCTTCAATGCATTTTTTTAGGAGTATAATATCTTAGTCAAGGTTCTCCAGAGAAGCAGAGCCAATAGAACATATATACATATATAAGAGGAAATGTATTATGGGAATTGGCTCACTCAATTACGGAGGCTGAGAAATCCCACAATATGCTGTCTACAAAATGGAGAACCAGGAAAGCTGTTGGTGTAGTTCAGTGTGAGTCCAGTGGCCTGAGACCCAGGGGAGCTGATGGTGTAACTCTTAGTGTGAGGCCAAAGATCTGAGAAAGGGGGGGTGGGTTTGGGGTGGGGATAGGACACTGGTTTAAGTCCTGGAGTCCAGTTGTCCTGGAACTAGAGCACTGATGTCCAAGGGCAGAGAAGGTGGATATCCCAGATCCAGAAGAGAAAGCAAGTTCTCCATCCAGGCCCTCAACAGACTGGATGCTGCTGCTCACCACATTAGTGAGGGAAAGCTTTATTCAGCCTACGGATTCAAATGCCAATCTCTTCTGGAAATAGCTTCACAGATACACCTAGAGATAACATTCTATTAGCTATCTGGACACCTCTCAATCACATTAAATAGACACATAAAATTAAGTGTAACATATGGCTTTTAGTTTTTATAACCAGACTTACAATAATAAGCCTCTTATTTTTGCATTGTTGTTCTCTAATTGAATATTAAACAGCGAAAATTAACCATATAATACTGATTGTTTGGGACTTGTTAAATGGAGCTTCCCAACCATGAATAGGTTACTGGTGTGTCAATATGTTGATTTCTTCAGCTCTTGGAACAGCCAGGTGGGCTTAGAATTAAAAGCTGAAGCCACAAGTAGCCTCAAAGTACCTGTGGCTTCCCAAAATTGGGAGACATAGACTTTATGCTGTAGTTTATTAGGTGACTTCCGTAAATATTTCATGTGCACCTGATAACAGTGTTCATTTTCTATGAAAATAAACATTAAGTGTGTCAAGCAAATTTTCCCTCTTCTTACTTTTTTTAAAATTTATTCATCAGTTTCTCAGAGAAGAATATTATTATAAAATCTCCCACTATTATTATGAGTCTGTCCATTGCACTGTTTTTGCTTTACATGTTTCAGGGCTTAGTTGTAGAAGGTTTACAAGCTAATGATTGTTTAATCTTGGTGGATTGTTCCTTTTAGCTTTACGAGATGTCCCTCTCTATCTTTATTAATGACTTTTATCTTAAAATCCATTTTGTTATTAATATATCTGGACCAGCATTCTTTCAGTAAATATTTGTCCAGTCTATTTTTTTGTCCATTTGTTTTCAACTTCCTTGTATTTTGCTTCTTTTAGTGTGTCATTTATCATCCAAATCAGGATTCAAGAGTAAAGAGATGCTATTGATAGTTATGCTACAAAAATCAGTAAAATACAAAATGATCTCAGCACACTGGGACATGTAACCTTTACTTATAAGAAGTATATAACTGGATTTTATTTGTTATCAAATATGATATTCTATCTTTTAGAATAGACTTAATACATTAATATTCTTTGTAATTACTGCCATATTTTTTGCAACTTAATTTGTATTTTTAATACATTTTGTTGAATTGCACAATTGTATAATGCTTCTCTCCATCCTCCTTTTTTCTTACTTTATTCCTTTTCTTGCTTTCTTTTTCATTGAAGAATATTGTTTATTCTGTCTCTCTTTTTCTATTTTCCACTGATTTGAAGGTTATTCATTTAATGCAACATTTTAAATAATGGTGTATCTTAAATTTTAACATGTATATTTAACTGGAAGATGTTTGAAGTTATTCAGTGTTTTTACCCCCTCCTACATAATACCCATAAAATATAAAAACCTTAGAACACTTTAACTCTGATTTATCCCATGCTACGATTGTCTGTTATTTTTATTCCAACTTGTTTTAACATTGCCTTTTCTTTTCATCATTAATGCATTTTATAGCCAATACCTATTTATATTTAACAGCAGGCTTAAAATGGCTTTATTTCTTGCATTCTAATCTTCCTTCTGGGTTCAATTCTTGTTAAAACACCTCTTTTGGTATTTCTTTTAACAAAGGCTTACAAAATAATAAACTCTTCATCCATGTATATTTGAAAATTTCTGTTTTTTATTTTATAAAGTAAAAGCCATAATTTTTATTTTACAAAATGAGGAATCTGAGTCACAAACTGTATAAATAAATTTCTCAGACCAAGAAACTCTTAAAAGGAACCAACAGTGACTGCCAAAGACAATAGAATAATATAATTTGAGGAGAAAAAAACTCCTTCTCTGAAATTCTATTCTTAGCTGACATTTACTGATGCAAAATATGTTGTCTAATTATCTTGCTTCCTTTGATAATGAGTCTCTTCTTTTTGATAAGTTTAAAGATTTTTATTTGATGTTCTGCAGGAGTGTTTAGCTGGGACTAAGCATGAATCTGTTTTTCTTATCCTGCTGATGACTTCGTGCTCTTTCAAGCTGAGATTCTTGTTCTTCACATCTCTCTGAACAATGAGAGACTTTCTCTAATTCTGTTTCCTCCTTTCTTAACTCTTCCTAGTGTACCATTGGACTTTCCCATTCCATCTTTCATGTCTCCACATTTATCTTTGTTAATTTGTGCTGAATTCTGGGAAACGTTCTTGGATTAGTCTTTCCATTTATTCATTTATATTTTCTTTGTCTTTATTCCTATGTTCACTCACTGATATTTTTTCTTTTAATTTTATAAATGTGTGCAGGAAAGGGTTAACTTTGCAAGTGTGAGTTGCTCAAACTGTGCACCTTCCCAAGAAGGGCCTATCTTCAGAACTTGCTCTTGGACAGCTCCTGGGAGACATGTTCTGAGCGTTTGGAATATTCTGCCTGATCGGGGTGTTTTTGTGTAACTGAGGCATGAGTCACACAGTATCAGTTTGACTAGATAGTTTATGCCAACACTGTGATTTGCACTGAGAACCTGTTTTTGCTCTGCAAGACTGGAGTCTGAGTAGCTGAGGTTGCCTGCATGACCACATGCCTACATGATGGACTCTCAGTAAAAACACAAGAGTCAGGGGAGCTTTCTTCCTTGGTTGACACTTCACGTGTGTCATCACACATTGCTGTTGGCATAATTAAGTGTGTTTTGTGATTCTGTTGGAAAAAGACACTTAAAAGCGTGTGCCTGGTATCTCCTGGACTTCACTCCATGTACCTTTATCCTTGATAATTTTAATGTGTCTTCCTTTGCTGTAATAAACTATAACCATAAGTATAATAGCTTTTCTGAGTCCTGTGAGTCCTTCAAGTGAATAATCCAGCCTGAGGGTGGTCTTGGGGACCCAACTCACACACTATGTATTTTTATTCCCTATACATTCCATTTTAATGTTTCTAATTAGTCTTTTATCACTTTCTCCTATTATTGTGGAAAATATTATTATTTCTATTCCTTTCTTTATTTCTTAGAATATTTTAAAATTACTTATTTAGAGTTTCTGATATTTTTTAAAAAAACTACTCTTTGTTTTTTGGGTGCAAAATTTGCTTCCTGAGCCTATTGATTCACCCCTATGGTTGCCTGGCATGCAGCCATTTGGCAATCAGCTACAACTCCAGCTGCACCTGATCCCATGGGTACCGGGACCCAGGGTTGTGGAAGTATTTCTAAAGGGTGGATTTAAATTTACTTAAGTTAGGCCTCCATGAGTTTCTCTGGTACTGGACTAGTCTTTATAATAAATGTCTTCTTGGTGTAAATTAGATTTTAAACTCACATAGACAATAGGATTTGGGTTCTGATATATTTTATTAAGTTCTTTTTCCTTCTCTACTGCTCTGGGTTTTGGCACACATTGTTACTACTTCTCCAGTCTACTAGGAATCATTTAAAATTGTTTCCCATCTTTGTTTCATGAGTTTGCTGAACGCTGAGAAAGAGTGTATAAGATATTGTCACCCACTTCCATGCTTAAGAAGACTAGTCTGGTGTTTAATGCATTGAAATAATTTTATCCTAGGTTCAGCTGTCTTGAGCCATAGGGACACTTACTTGTATCAGAAGTCCAGTACAGTTTGTAAATTAATTTTTGTGATCTGCTTTGCATTTTCCTATATTATCTGGGTGGCTTCCTATTTTTGTGTCAACTTTTCCCCTTTCTTAATTGTTTAAGGGTTAATGTTGTATACATGCAAGTGTAGTTTCTCGGTGTGTAGAATCTGGAGAGTCACAGTTATCAAGAGGATACTAACAGAGTATTTTTGGGGGGGTTGGAGGACCTGCTCTTTGAATGTCATTTTGTCTATCTTAGTTTCTTTTATAAAAAGGGCCAAATCTTATTTTTATAAGAGTTCTTCATTTATAGCTCAAGTAGGAATATAAAGAGAGCACTGTGTACTAGCTTCCAAAGAATTTGAATGCCTAATCCCTCAAGAATGTGAGTAGTTAATTATAAGTATGATTGGACATCAGAAGAATGGAAGTGATAGGGAAATTATAAAAAAGGGAAGAAATATTAGTGAAGAAAAGAATGCAGAAATTGATAAAATGCTTAATCATTTTTTTTACATCTGTTACCATGGAGGTTGACTGGTGGATGGGCAAAAAGCCAATAGATTGCCCAGGAAAGGATATCAAACAGTCTCTCACAGCAAGTAAGCAACATTGATTAGGAAGTCAGAATGTCTGGACATTGCAGAAACTCTAGGGAATGGCAGTGCTTCAGGTTTTTAATGTAAGTGATTAACAATATAAGAAAAATTTGAGAGATAAATTTGCAGGTTCATGAAGAAGACAAATACAGATCAAAAGAACAAATGTTTATTTTTGCTAAGATTTTAAAAGACATCACTACTACTTAGACTCAAATTTAGTATAGAAACAGGTATACTTTAGAGTATTTTTCCATAAACACAACATTTTTCCAGTTCTTATAGCCTTTGTATGGGTGATAGTAGTTGTCTTATTACCTCTCAGGCATGCAAAAATAAAGGAAAGAAACATTAATAAGATTTTTCAATAATTTTATGATGTTGCCCTGATGTGTTTGTTTTTTTACTTGAAAGGGTAGATGTCAGTTTCAAGTTTGTTTGTGAGTGTGGGCATGTGTATGTGTGAAAGAATACCTTTTAAAAAGACCCATCTCATATCTTGCATAGTTTATGAAATGTTATGTTTACTATTTCAATAAACCCAATAGTTTTTCTGACCAAGTCTTTAATATTAATATGGTGTGAAATTAGTAGCACTGTTAGGGACAAAGAAGATACTAACCTTGGGAAAGAGAAGTTAAAAAAAAATATATATATATGTATGTATGTGTGTGTATACATGTATGTGTGTGTGTATGTATTTTATATATATATATATATATATGTATCTCCTCCTTTCATTGCCCTAAATCTTTTCCTGCATATTTTTACCATATTAACCAACATCTGGATTTTGTTTCTATCTGTCCTGCCATTTTCATATTAGCAGATTTTCCACTTCTTATAGACTTTCATATTCTGCCTTTTACCTGACTCCTTCATTGGACCTATTACTAGCTCCTTATTTATCTATCCAACTCCAGGCAGGTCTTATCTTGTTCTGTTTGTATCTCCCTCAATTCATACTGTTGCAGACAATCTAGCCTAACTTTGATTTTTGTGTCTAATCACATATCCAGATCCTGTAGTAGATTCCCTGATTTCTACCATTTTCCTTCCACTTAAAGCCCATTTCACCCACTCCTTGGCAGAAATTTCTTTGATATAAAACTAAGTTTAAAAAGACACTTAAGTGGGTTGCATGAATGTACACATGTGATAAAATTGCATGGAACTAAATACACATATACACACACAGATTAGTGCATATAAAACTAAGTTTGATTGATTCTATTAATGTAAAATTCCTAGTTGGAAATTTTACATTGCAGGGGAGACTGGGGAAATGTTCTGTGGAATTTCTGTCTATTATTTCTTACAATTTCATGTGAGTCTACAATTATTTCAAAATAAAAAGTTTAAAAAAAAACATATAAGTGGAAACATAATTGAGTGTTTTGGGTTTCAATTCCTGTCTTCTATGGAGTTAGTAATCTTGAACAAGATCACAAATAATCATCTAACACCTCTATTACCTTGCCACTCCCCACCCCAGCCAGTTCTCTAGGACAGCACATTAAAGGTTATATGCATTAGGATCTTTCAGTTAAAACCATCTCTAAATCTTAAATTATCTTTCAGTCATACAGTCATTCAATCACTCACTCTGCCAGTGAACAATCTTTATTTAGCACCTATTATGAATCAGGCACTCTTGTAGGCATTGGAGTCATAAGAAATGTATTTGTTCCTGGCTTTAATGAAGTTTATTTTCTTTGATAAAAAGCATCAGTGGTCTGCTAAGTTCTGCTGAGTTTATAATTTTAGTTTGCTAATATTTGTAGGCTGCTTCATTGATATATTATTTTATGCATCTACAAATGAACTGTCATCCCTTCCGATAAATCATTGTTTTCAGGTAAAGAAATCTCAAGATTACAAATAAACATAAAAATCCACAAAGATTTAAGGAAGTGAAGGAACATGATGAGATCTCTTATGATGTTGCCAGTATTGATGTAAAAGTAAAGTTTTATTAATTTGAATAAGCCCATAATAAACAAAGTGACTCACCTCATCCAATGGACTGCTTGGGTAAACTCACAATTGAGAAGAAATGGAATTTCACTGAATTCTTAAGAGGTTACAGACTCTACTTCTAGCCTCAAAATTCACTCATTATTCTCTCCCTGGACATATCCAACTATAATTTAAACTTAAATTGAATCAAGGAACATGGAGATAGCTTTTTAGTTTAGGAGTGTGCCTAGGGGAATAAAAAGGAAGAAAAATCTCAGAAGAATTAATTTCTCTCTAACTGAACAAATTTATTTATATTTCCATGTTGATAGGCATATATCCTGGATGAGAAACTTAAAACTTCCAAAGTTATAGTAAGGCTCCACGTGTGACAACGACCATCTCTGCTCTTTGGTATTCAGGTTTTCCCCATTCAACACAGGAAATGAGTTGGAATTTGTTTTGCAAGGTTTGTTTTTTTTTTGTTTCCGGCCTCTGTTTTGTAGAACATTTTTCCTGTGATCAGGAAGACTGATCTGTAGAAACACAGCGATAACATCACTAACTCTGCGATCATGGGCCTATCTAAAATGCAGGATTTTATGTATTCTAGAATGGGCAAGAAGTGACATTAGGGGGTCTCCATGTGTCTTCACTAGAACTTTCCTTTTTGTTTACTATTAAAGAGGTGACTATAGTTTGTTTACTAGTTGAGGTGACTTCTCAACTTTTATGTTTTCCATGTGCCATTTTTTGCCACAGAAATACTATGCAGGTTCATGGTTCATGCTCAGCACGTCGCACCGTCAGAGCCGGGTTGGCATGCTCTAACTTGCCCAGCCACTGCCCCTCGACTTCCTTGATACTCTCACCCTTCCACTCCACATCTGTTCCACTCACACACCTCCTCGTGGCCCTGCTTCCTCTATTTTCTATGCTGGATTACGTGTTTAACTAGAATTTGTTATTATTATTGTTATTGTTGTTGTTGACACTTCCATTGATTACCCTTTTGTTTGTCTTTCAACAAAACTCTATTTATAGACCAACAACACTGCATCAATCCTTACTGGGGTAAAAAAAAAACCCATATAAACAATTGGATCAATAACACCAGAAATTCACTGTTTTCACTTTCAATGGTTTCCTTAACACCAAAATTTTTTTTTTTTTTTTGCTTGTCTACTACTTCAAAACTTTGGAATCCTCCTTCAATTTTCCTAACGTGATTTGACCAATACTGTGGCTCTCAGGAAGAAGCTTTTCTGATATATGGATATGGGAGGTCCCCACATTTTGCAAGAATGCATCTTGGAGGGTGATTTGAAAAGCAAAAATGGAAGGGAATAGTTTTGTTTTATTTTCAAAAAAGCCACTGTGCAACTTGCGGTTATCCTATTCTATCACCAAACTCCTGACTGCATTTACACTGGGCTTTGAAGAACCAGCTGCTGAAAGTGATAAATCAGCAGCTGAAAATGATGAATGAGGAACTCATTGGAGCTCAAAGTGAAATATGGGTGCTTTTCAGCAACATTGGATTGGTAACTAGAGGTGGCAGCAAGTGGTGAATGCTGGCAAATGTATGAACATGTGCATTCTACTAACAATTACACTTGCTTATTTGAATTATTTTTGAAGTCCTCTTATTTATATAGCATTCTGTTTTTTTTTTTAATTTTTATTTTGAGGAGCACTACTAACAACAAATTGGAACCAACATTTATTGAGTGTCAATTACATGCCAAGTCCAGTACTAGACTGGGAAGCACCAGCTATTAAATGCCTCATTGTGATCTGCAAGCACCACTTCTGGCAAATTATGATCTACTTTGTATATTATCACACTATTCTAGACGTAACAGACATTCTGGATTTTAAAACCTATTTATAATGTTTCTAGTGTGGTTCATGCTTATTCAAATGGAATATTTTTCAGCTTGTTTCTTTCCAAGTGCTACTTACGCACCTGTTGTACATGAATCTTTCCACTTTGATTTTGATTTATTCAAGTTGCCAATGTTCCCTGGTTGCTAGTCCGTGTAACGGTCTGTTCATTTGTACATAAACATTCACACAAGATGGAAAAGTTGAAGTAACTTAAATTTAGTCCATTATTTTTTTTCCAATGTGAATTGTGTGTCACTACACAATTTCAACGCAGGGTTATTCATTGGTTTACCTTCTGCCTTTTTATGGCTTCCAGGCATGTTTAATATCTCTGATTAACTGAATTTTTCAGGTTAACATCTGCATTTAATTACAGGTTATTACCCGTTTCCTAGACTGGTCAGTGTAACATTTCAATCACTCCTTCCTTCTTTCTCCACCCATGTAGTAAAAGATTCAAAGTCAGTTATACTTTTTCTCTTTCACGGCCATAGAGCTGCACTTAAATAATATTTAAGAAAGTTATATTTCTTTTGAAGTAGTCACTGGAGGCATGTGCTTATTATATATAAACAGAGAAAGAGTCGATGCACTGATTTGGAAGGCATGGTTGATTTACAGAACTCTTGTATCTACTTATAAACATTTTGCCTCGGAGAGAAATGAAAGGCTCTATTGGGCTCCAAAAGCCTCAGAGCTCCTGTATAACAGTACTGAGATTCAAAGAGCAAGGCTTCTTTCAATTTCACATCGCCCTGTTTTTTTGGTCTGGCTCAACAAACTTCTGAAAGATCCCTGTTTTAGCTTACATACTCCCTGTCATTTTCCAAACTCTTTAATTTTTCAAAGTCATTTGATCATGAAGAATAAAACCTTAAGGATTAGCCATACAGTTTTGGGGTTTTTTTTCCTACTGAACAGGATCATTCAAACCGATTCTCCCATTTTTCTCTGGGTTCTCTACAAACCTGTCTAAATGATTCAATTAGGAAGAATAATAATATGAAAGCAGAACAGCTAAATGTGTGGTAATGTCTGGCCACTATATTTTTGGCAAACCTTGACCTAATTCAGGTTAAAATTAGCATTCCTTCTCAAATTGGGTATTTTTGTTGGAGAGCGTGGGGAGGGGGTAGGAATAAGCAGCTATTCCGGGATTTTAATGGATTGAGAACCAGGGTGTGAGCAATAGTCTTCATATTTTTTTTCAGGTATGGGGGATCCTGGACTATTATTAAAAATTATGAAGGGAATCCTTGAAATTAAAGTTAATATTCTAATCAAATATATCTTACGACTAAGTTATTTTGACATATTTAATGGTCAGCATGATCACTGTTGTTCTAGAACAGTTTTAGGCACAATATATGTAAAACATCACACAAATACTACAATTAATGTCCCCTAGGTATAGTCAAATAAAATCCTCCTTACTGTTCTCAATTCACTGAAAGCAACAAAAATCATTGTGTGCCCACTATAGCAAGACCTTACGTGCCTTGAAGTCAGGAGTAGTATCTTGTTCGTAATTTTATTACCAATGTCAAATGCATTGATTGGTGATTAGTAGATGCTCAATGTTCATATAAAAGTGAATAGTGCATGGGGCCTCTATAAAGAATCTTTAAACTAATTTCCTTTTCTAGGTTCCCAATATGTGAAATTGTGTTTAATGAGGCATTTCCTTATATCCGTTCGGTGTTCGTCATCTTCATTCCCACATGGAAATGCAACAAAATAAAAAAAGACCCAGATTAAATTCTTTGTGTTACTACTCTTTGTTATTTGATCCCAGATTCCATCTTCTGTGACCTACGTGTCTTTTTAATCAGTTCAATTGACTGCTCTCTGCCTTTCAAGGTTCAAGTGGCTGTTGAATGATATGTGGAAAGAATGTCACCATTTCCCATGGGTAGGGGTCTGAGGTTCCTCAAGGGATCTGGGAGTGCAAGTGGGGATGGATTTTGCACTGAGCCATCAGAAGTCTTAGAACACAGGAAGGATGGGGAAGTAGGTGCCGGGGAATTTAACCTCACATGGCAAAGAGAGGAATAGGACGTGACCTGTTGCTTACATGGATGTGAGACACTAGAGCACAGTTCTCCAGAGGCAGAATCTAAGTTCTTTCAGTCTGTGTGTCCCAGAGGCAGGAAAATTTCTACAGAAGAAAAGCTGCCAAGGACAGTTCGTTCTGGCTGTGACCATTCGGTCACCTGAAACCAATTAAACCAGGTTAATGAGTTGACCTTAGGGCACGATTTCTGTGTTAATGCAAAACCGTTCTTTATTCATGCACTCCTTCCCAATGAGAACACATACAGCCTCAGAACTTTTGCCAGCATTAGACTTAAGGCAACAACTACCGATAAAGTGAGACTTGGGTTTTAGAAATGAAACCAATTATTTCCCTGGTAATAGCACAATTTCAGGAGCAATGGGAAACACCTGTTGCTCCTACCTTGCTTTCGTCTTTGCCTGCCCCAATAAAAACTCTCCTATCCAATCTTCTCCCTCATATGTAATGTTATTTCTGACAGCACAACCATCCCTCTCACAATTAGAAAGTATAAATCGACGCTTACACATCCTTTCCACATTTCTTCCCATCTGTTCCCTCCTCAGGTGCCCTCTTTGTCATCCCCTCATGCTCATGCTTCCTCTAGGACCGATACCTTAAAAGAACCCCTCCCCAAGCTGTTACTTGCACAATCTTCCCTCTTATCTCTCTGGCCTATTAGGTGTGTTCTAGGGCTACTGCATCCGCATACCGAACACCTATTTTCCTTTTAACCCTCAGTAGTATGTCTCCCACCCCCTCTGCATTCTGCTGCTGCTGCTACTTTCCATTCATTGAGGACTAGCACTGGTCCAGGAATAGTGATAAAATACATATATATTACCACTTAATCACTTAAAAAACAACTCCAGGAAGTAGGTGCTAGAAACTGGGTTTAAAGATATTAAACATTTGTGGAAGGACACATCGATAGTATGTGGAAGAGTGAAGAATTAATCCAGATCTAATCCTAAATCCATGAATGCCTCAACAGACCATCTTCACTTTGACTCCTCTTCCAGTCTTTAGATTCCTCAATCTATGTCTAAAAGAGCTTCCCCACAAGATAAATTTGTTTTATACCTGCACTATTCTTATAAAGAATCCACTTGTCCCATGTGAGTGTTAATCACTTAAAATGTGGCTAATGCAACTGAGGAACTATATTTTAACTTAGTTTGATTTAAATTTAGATAGGCACATGTAGCTAGTGGCTACCATATTGGACTGCACAGCTTTTATACTTCTGTGTCCCTGGATCTTGTTGATAGCACCTTCACATTGACACTTTGCCTTCACTTGGTCTTAATGATCATGGATCTCATGATTGTTTTCCTGTTTTCTCCTTTGTGGGGATCTTATCTTCCTCCAGGTACATGTTAGTTGTTCTCAAGTTTCTTTTTCAGCTGTCTTCTTTTTCTACATTTTATTCCTTGGCATTGACACTCATTCTGGTGTCATTAAATGTCTATCTTCTTGTATGAATGACCAAAATCTTCTCCACTGACAAAAATAGAAGTAATGTTTCTTTCCAAAGTTCTTCTTCATGTGTTCCCTGTTTCTATGAATGGCACTGCAATTCTATCAATTCCTTAGATTTAAAACTTCTAATTCTTCTTGGGCATGTATACCTTGTCTTTGGCTGTGTGAAATCATTTTCCTGGTTTCATTGATTCTGTCTTCCAAATGTCCCAAGTCTGATCCTACCTCTTTGTTTTCCAGCCTACAACCCAACTGAGATTCAATTATCAAATCCTTTTAGAATTGTTTCTCTAAAATATTTTATATTAGGTCATTAAATATGAAATGTCTGATTTCAAATCAAAAGTGCAGTTTATTATATCTCAAACAAGAAGCAGTACAATTAATCAAAGTATGAACCTAAACTATCAACACAGTTTTGCCATTTTAACAGTAGTTTGCTTATGCCAGCAGTGAAGAAGCCTGGAGAGCAAGTGGCGATGAAATTGCAAAAGACATTTTCCACAGCTTACTGAGAATTGAATATTTTTCCTTGCAAGAAGTGGTCCAAAGCCTAGAGGAAGTGGTAGTCAGTTGGTGCAAGGTCTGGTGAATATGGTGGATGACAGAGTTTACAAGTCCTGCTGCTGTAGTTTGAGCAGCGTTGTTTGTGTGACACATGGTAGAGCACTGTCTTGCAAGATGATCGGCCCTTCTCTATTGACCAATATCTGCTGCTTGATTGCAAGTATCCTCATCATTTCATCCAATTGGTTGCAGTAGACATCTGCTGTAATTGATTTACTGGGTTTCATGAAGCTGTAGTGGATAATACCAGCGCTGGACCACCAAATAGACATCATCAGCTTTTAGTTGATGAATATTCAGTTTTTGACTGTGTTTCGGCACTTCATCTTTGTCCAACCATTGTGCCGAATGCTTGTGATTGTCAAAAAGAATCCATTTTTCATCACATGTAACAATACAGTGTAGAAATAATTCGACTTTATGTTGTAACAGCAAAAAAAGGCAAGCTTCAAGACAATTTTTCTTCTGATGCTTGTTTAATTCATGTAGTCCCCATCTACCCACCTTCTTTACCTTCCTCATTTGTTTCAAATGGTCCAATATTGTTGGAATAGTAACATCAAACCTTGCTGCTAATTCACACATAGGTTGAGATGGATCCACTTCCACTAAAGCTTTCAGCTCATCATTATCCACCTTGGTCTCAGGTTACCCACGTGGCTCATTTTCAATATTAAAATCACCAGAACGGAACTTCTCAAACCATCCGTCAATGTGCTGTGCATTAATTAGCCACATCCTTCCCAAACAATTTGTTGATATTTTGTGCTGTCTGATCTGCATTAGCTCCACAACAGAACCCATATTTGAAAATAACACACATTTTTGACTTATCCATGGTTTCACAATAATTGCTCTTAAAAATTTTCAAAGATAATCGCAAGCCAAACCATGTGTTTGAAAGACTGAGGATGTACCATCACAATAAACGTAAAGCAAGAAGTGTCAAGGTGAAATGTCAGAGATATCAACTGTCAAACTTAGTACTTAAGGAAATGGGACATTTCATACTTAGTAACCTAATACTTGAAGGATGTGTTTATTCAGGAGTCTAAAGATGGTAAAGTACCTAAAGAGCGTGAAAAGTTTGAGCAGAGGCATAGGGGTGTGAAGAGCATGACACCTATTGGAGAACTAAGTGTCTAGTGTCTAGCTTCTAAGTGTCTAGAACACAAGTTGACTATACATAAGGAAGATAGGGTAATAGAAAGGGAAGAGGTTAGATGTAAGACTTAGTTTTAAGCATTCTTGGAGGACTTTGTATGCCATCTTAAGAAGTTTTGGTTTTGTCCTAAAGGGGGAGCTTTACAAGTTTTAAGTAGGAGGAGCAACTTTTTTAGATTCTGAGAATCTAAAGTTTAGAACTTTCTGAACTTTTCAGAAAGTTCTCTTTGGTAGGAGAATGGAAAGATTCAATATGGGAGGCAGCAAGGTAATTTTAAAAATTGTTGCAATACACCAGGCAAGAGACATTGAAACTTAAGGCAGTAGCAGAGAGGATGAAGAGAAAGAAATCAAAGAATGATTGGTGGAGGGACAGTAATGGAGATCATGAAGAAAAGGCATTCTAAGGAAAAAATGCTTTGGCAAGAAAAGGAATGAACTCATTTGTTACTTAAAGTTTTGAACTAGCTGAATTTGTGGGGCCTTTAGACCTTCCAGGCTAAGGTATCCATAAGGCAGGTGAACACAGAGATATGATTGGAAGACAGCAGTGTCAGATGGAGATATAATTTGGAGTTCCTCAGATTTTAGGTTAAAATATAAACTTGGCTTTGGAAAAGGACAGAAGGAGAAATAGGTTTAATGTCTTTTCAGGTGTGTGTGTGTGCCTGTGTGTGTGTCTGTGTTGAAAAAAAAAGATTTGTACTTGAAAGAAACTAATTTCATCTCTCCTGCTCTAGGATATATAGAAAAGAAAGGAAAAGCTTTGAAGGAAGACAGTTATTATAGTATTTATTAGAGTGGCCATGATATCTGCTATTCTTTTCTGATTACTAGGTGAAAGAAAAGATAATTTGTACTAGTGTACATTTGAGGAATAATGTATCAAAAATATAATAATAGTTTTGAGACATTTTTAATGAAAACAGGAAAAGATCTTTTGGTGCCCTCCATCTGTGATTTTTGTAAAATAGGTCATAGCCTGAAGTTTTCTTGTTTTTTTCCTTTTTTGGAAATTAAGTCTTTCTGGAGACAAAAATAAAAATTTAAATGAAGATAGTCTTTCCAACATTTATTTATTAAGTTTCTACTTTATTCCTAATATGGATGTTGAAATTTACTCATCCTCATAAAAAATCTTCAAAAATCCTTAGTCTGAGAAAATATTTTCCATCATTTCCCACCAGATTGTATACTTTTTAGTACCTTCTCTTTTGGTAGCATTTATCAAGACTAAATTGCTTCATTTTATACTTATTTCATTTCATAATTGTAGCATACAGCATCGGTATATCCTATGAAGTATTTGACTTCTCCTGGCAACACATGTACCCCCTAAGTGGTTTGTGGACACTTCCAAATTTGCCTTACGTTTTCCTTTTCTTCTTTTGTGCTGAGTACAGTGGAACATTTAATAATTTGTTGAGATACAACATACCCAATGATGCATAAATTAAAGTCTCTCTTTGAGTTCTAGGGAAAAGAAAGCAGAATATTTTTGGGACTGGGCTCTTGGTGCTGGAATTCTTCTCCTTGACTCTTTGCCGGAGGCTGGGCCACTGATCTTGGAGTCACAGAGCAAGGACCCATCTGTTTTCTCAGGCTTCTGTTCTTCGGGAGAGATGTGAAGGAAGCTCTGTGAAATCTCCAGGGACTGGCTGAGATTCTTAAGACATGTTTATAGTTTAGCTCTGTGAAGAATCATCTGTGACTATTAAGATGAGACATTTTATTCCATTTAAATATTCTTAGAGAACATTTTATTACTGCAGTAGTTAATTAAAAAAACTAATATAATATTCTCTTCCTTTTTAAATGTTCATTCTATAATTAAACTACAAATTTTATAGAGGCACATTCAAAATAATAAGGGATGGGAATTATTTAAAAACACACATATTTACATATATACATATGTATCATTTTGATCTCTAATAACGTGAGAGATTTTAATATTAATAACCATCATTATATTAATACGTACCCAGTTTGTTAAGCAATTTATAAATTTCTATATAGTATTCCTTGACTATTAATAAAAATAATAAATTTATGTATTGCATTCTTAAATTTTATAAATGACTAAGTTTATTTACTTTTATATTGTCCTGTACCACATCATAATCATATTTCTATGATTTGCTGTTATCGTTTTTGAAATCCATTACCTCACCAGATGGAACTCAAATTAAGTTATTCTGCTATCTTGTGGTTGCAACTTGAAATAGCAAATGTTGTATTCAGGAGTTAGGATTCAAGCTTAGCTGTTGAGATAAGGAAAAAACAATTCAGATCACCGAGAGAGGGCTAAAGTACTCTGAGAGAACACTTGATCTTAATCAAAATTTCAATAATTATCAAATCACTTTCCGCCAGCACCCAGGCAGACACTGGAAAGAAGTCAGTCACACTGAAAATCCACTTGAGATAGATCCAGGGCCAGATAGCAGCTCTGCAGTAACGATTTAAATTATCCCTCAGTGGTCCTAAAGAATTAAAGCTCCAACTAATTTTCTCTCAGAAACTCAGACTCTGGTGAGCTAAATGATTTTTTAATATAGAAATAAATTCATTGCAGATTTACTAAATTTCCTCTTCCTTTTTTCATTCAAGGCTGGGTTAGAGTCAAACTTTAGGAGCAGCTCTGCAAAGATGGAGGAGCTCTGACCTTGTGCGTATTTGCCAATGCAGCTTTTTTTTTTTTTTTTGGGGTTTCATCAGTGATTCCTGTCAGAAAGAAGAGAGGTAGGGGTAGAAGTACAATTTCCAGTGTTTCCAGAGGTCTGCAGTTTTGCTGGTTCCCCTACTCTCATTCCCAAGCACTGTGAGACCAGTGTTGGGGCGGCTTCCATGTCCAGTGTGAGATGATGAAGAGGACTTGTCTCCATGCATCTGCTCCCTTTCCCCAGTGACAGTGGTCTTGTAAAAGTTCCTGGGGCCACTTCTTGTTACTTCTACAGATCCTTAAGTCAGTTTACTTCCCATTTTGTGGAAGAAGGATTGGCTTCTGTTTATATTCTTCATTTTCATCCTTAACCTCCCAATCCAAAAAAACTTCTGTAAGAAGTCTTATTTTACAGTAACTCTGAAAAATGTCCCAGTAGTTAAGTAGTAGTTTTTAATTACAGTGCTAACTGCAGAGCAGGTACTGGAACCAAGTCTTTCTGAGTTGAATTGAACCTCTTCAATTTCTTAGATAAATTGTGTTTGATCTATGCTGTTTATGCCTCAGCTTTAATCATTCAGCCTTTATTCACTAAATCCCACTGTAGTATAATCAGTGAATAGAAGCACATCTGCTCAGTTCTACAACCACCTTTCAAAAACATCTTTTCCTTTACAAAGCCCTCTATTTCCTCTGGCAGATGCTGAAAGTATTAATGGTGGCCCAGAGGCTTCTGTCTCTTAATGAGTAGCAGGTGTGGTCAGAATGCCTTATTATTTATCACTTCCTCACCCAGGATATTGTTCTATGCATGTGACACATTCATGTACTTCTCCTTCAATGGCCTCTTTATTTCACATGGAATATCTCTGTTCCTGAAATGAATGCTACACTTCACACTAAACCTTGACACTGGCTACCTCAGAGATTACCTTCACCTACTGGGGACAGTCATGGGGTCAGCTGGAGTGACTCTACTAATGTTTCCCAGATTTGGGGATTATTTGAGGTCATGAGGTAAGGGAGTAAAGGAGGGCGTATGAAGGAAAGAGGTGACTATATTTTTTGATACAGCTTTTATTTCTGATCTTTGCTCTGATTAGAAACCCTTTCCCTAGTCTGCTCTAGAGGGGTTGGAGTTGATCCATTTTGGATGGCTCTGTTTGATGTTCTGCTGTGAGATTAATGAGAAAAACATCTTTTTGGATACACGATAGTTTTGCATTTTAAGGTTGAATCCAAATGATCACAGCCTTTCATGAATTCTTTGATTGAGGATAGAGAGATTTTAGATTTTACTACTCACCTTCCTGGAATTTTTCTCCAACTGTGCTCAGATCTCCTTGGACTCATGTTTGATTGAAGTTTTTTTTTTTAATTATTATTTTTGCAGATTTTCTCAGGCTTTTGCTCTTCTGTCATGATTGATGGGAATATTTGCAACTACCATAGGCATAAATTCCCTGGTTTAATTGTGAACCTAGCATTTTGGTATAGGTTTGAATGATGGTGATCTGGCTGCATAAAGGGAAAGTAAGTCTTGTGGCAACCTCTTCCTTAGTCTTAGGTGGTTTATTGGTCCTTAATGGTGTCTGTATTCATTTGTTTTCCTTTTTCTAGGCCATTTGTTCATGGGTAGTCAAGTAGACTTACAGAGAAAAGTATTGGGTATTGGGTTTTCTCCTCAGAAACCACCTATAAGTTACCAGATACTTAAAAAGTGAGTTGAACTGATGATTAATAGGTGAATTAATCTATTTTAAAAATAGTTGTTAAACTTTATAAGAAGTTACTCTACTATGATGCTCATATATAATTATAATTTAAATGTTTATATGACTCTATACTCATATAACAACTAAAATCATTTTAAACTTTAAGAAGCCTCATTTGAATGCTCTCTGTGTTTGAAGAACCCTGGAGAATGAAGTTTAAGCCTCACTCCCTATGTATTTCTGGGATTGGTCCACTAAACATCCTCTGCTGGAGGTGAGCCAAGTTTTCATAGCCCAGATCATGTTATGTGGCGGAAGTGGGAATTCAGCTACAGTGTTAATTTCATGAACACCTCAAGAGAGCTTTCAAATGTGTAATAGTTGATTGGACTGGTGTCCCCTGTATTTTGGTCTGACCTTTGTAGTTCAACTTTCTAATTATTGCATGCATATGTAACTTGTATTTAAGAAGGAAGATGTCTGTAGAAACTATTTGATGTGTAGGTGGTCATAAGCCCACTTAAGCCTTTCTTTCCTAAAAGCAGGAAGATACCATTTGCCAAATATAAACAAAAGCGAGCCAGGGTTGCTTTTGTAACCACGAATCCACAATTTCAAATGTTGCAAATTAAGTGTCACGCAGCTATGGTGAAAAGAATTTGACAGATACTTTTCATATCATTTGAAGAAATATTTAATAACTACATCTAATATTCAATATCTATTATCTATCTTCTGGTTATCTTTCAGCAAGAATCTACAAAACAGCATTTTTTTCCTAATCTGAGCACACAATCTCCTATTAGAAGTTTCAGAAATTTAGCACATTGTATACTAATATTTATAGGCTTCATTCTTTACCTTAAGACTACAGTACAAGATTTAACTATAGTCAAAAGGGACAATAATAAAGAGACCCAGTCTGTTAGAAATAGAGTAGAAATACTTCAATCCAAAGAAGAAGAGAAAGAAATCGCATGCTTATTTCAGGGGTGTTGCCATTTTTTTTCTTACCTGGATCAGATGAAGGGAGTTGAGATGTCAAAATCTAATTTATGAGTTTTATGAGAAGAGAGAAACTTGTTCAGTGACTCCTCACTTCTCAGTGAGTAGTAAGATAGTAAACGTAAGTTGGTACAAAGGTGCTAATAACTCAGAGAATTTTATACTTCAATCAAATGAGAACAGTTTTTTTTTCTTATAAGTATTAGCTTACATAAGTATTGTATACACTTACATAAGTATAAGTATTAGTATATATTATATAAGTATTGTAGTATAACGGTTGTTCTCAAGTTGGGGCCCAAAGAGAGAATTATGGGACCCGAATAGGACTGCTAGATCCTCTTCTTAAAATTTGCTCCGTAAAGGTCAAGCTTTTCCTAGAGGTTAAGACATTAAAAATAGTGGAACTATTTGGGCCTTGGAAGGTAGAGCAAACCTGGATGTGTTTGAGCTTTGCAAAGAGGCAGTCTACTGAAATATCTTAGCCTCTCCTTGCATAAGCATCTTTCCCAGTTAGCATGCCTTCTGTTACTACAAAAGATCTCTTCCTATACTAATAGAACACAGGCAAGTTAGCAAGAATGCAGCCAAGTAGGCTATGCCCTATGACATATTAACCCTAGAGAATGGGTTCACCAATGAATGAAGCTATGAATATATAAGAAATATTTTTTAATAAAATGGAGGCAAAAAGCTTTACAGTAGGAATCAAGAGACCCAGGTTTGTCACTAACTTCTCACTTGCTTCTTTGACATGCCTCCCATTTATAATGATATATCTCAGTGATAGGATGCTCTTGATAACTAGATTAGTAGAAATCTCAGTGACAGATATCAGAATGCAGGTTATCCAAATGCAAAACATAACCTGCTTCTGTCAATGAGAGAATGTAAGATGTTTCCCAAAGCCTTTGCACTTGTTTTGAGAGACACAAATCATAGCTATTTAATCCTAGAGAAGCCAGCAGCAGCAGATATTTTGAACAGGAGCAAAATATCAGTCCTAGCAAAAATTAGATGGTAGACCAAGTGTATTTTTATAAACCTCATGCCTTTTACATTAGCTCTCTCTCCTGCTAGGTAACCTGGCCACTATCTTCTCCTGCAACTTCTTCTCAGCAAGAGCGAACTAGTCCTTGCTTATGTGTTGGCTGCAGAGGGGTTTTACCTTGCATAAGGATTATTTGTGTTTTAATAAGAAACTTCTGAAGGCCAAAACATCTTACCTTTAAAATTAAATGAATTAATCTAGAATGCTGGCAAAGCACTGCCTTCAAAGAGAAAAGGTGACACTTCTGAGGACATCTTGGCATTCCTCAAATCAGATCTTATGAGTGGTTCTATATTCTACTGAGGCTGTTCTTGCCACATGTGTGTCGCGATGCCTCTTATTCCCTTGCCTCTAGTGTGCCCCACAAACTGTCAGCATCACAGAGGCTGTGATCTTTCAGGCTGTGAAGACTATTATACTTAGTGTACTTTATTACTGAGATGCTCACTCCCTCCAGTTGGCAGCTAATTTGTACAGCACACATGATCTTTTGCTTGTTGGCCAAGAGTGGTGGAATACACATGAATTCTAAGGCAAGTTTTTAACTTGTAATGCTAGTCTCTAGGTATAACTTAAGATATTTAAAAATTCATGAAATGACAATGTTTTGTTGCAACATGGAAAATTATGTATCACGCATGTAGTATGAATAGTTAGATATCTAGTTATACGCTTGAAATATGCAAGAATGAAATGCCACTTTTAAAAATTGGGCTTATTTTAAAAATATGACAACAAACTATTAATTTATCTTGGTATGGTGTATAGGATTGCATACATTCGAAAATGGAATGATATTTTGCTGAGCTGCAAACTGCCCCCTGATGTTTAAAATATTAAACAGTACTTATATTAGGCTTTTGTAAAAATTTCATAATTAATTATAATTAAATATAAAATTAAAAATTAAATTATTAATAGTACATTTCAAATAATTTATTTTTAATAAATTTTGTAATAATTTGTAATATTTAAAAACTCTTTTCTAACACCAAATTTAGTTTAAAACCAAACCTTATCATATAAGAATTAGTAGTATGACTCTCGTTCTCTTTTTTCTTTTCAGTAAGAGCATGTAGTCTTATTGACTTTTTCATTAATTTAAATGTTTATTTTATCTTATTGAAATGAATTAAAAATCATGCATTATGCATTCCCACAATGATATAAAAATATGTCAGGAAGCTCCATCCTTCCTGCCTGCATCAGCTTATGGAATACAGCTCTCTTCAGTTTCCGTAGGCCTGTCGATGTGTGTTAAGAGGGTAGAGGAGGGGCAAAGGCTAAGGTAGCAAGCGTTTCCTACTCCTGGCCCAAAATAGGATCTGCACATTGTGAACAGGCTGGAAATAACTAAACAACAGTGATTACGATGAATGGTATATCTGGCCAATCTTATCTTTTCCAGGCTTAAGCAAGCTTTTGAAAATAGAAATCCTTTTCAGGCTTTGCTCATTGCCATGATCTAAGGCAGAGGTGTCCAAACTGGTAACCAATAATTACGGTGTCTGAGATGGAGAGCTTCCCACAGTAATATCTTATTTTGCCCCCTGAATCTGCTGAGAAGTCTTTAGAGCAAATCTAACAAACAATCACTAAGAAACAGTTCCAGGAAGTGTTATTTTCTCTTTAGAGGAGATGTGAATGTAATGAGTATCTCTCTGTCTCTCACTGGTTTGCTAGAATTAGATGATTCAGTAAAATGTGCTCCATAACATGGAGGTTGGATTATTAATTTTTATAAAATTAGTTTGTTAATACTATATATGTCTAATCTTGGAATTTCATGCTATGTTCTCTTTTGAACTTTTGTCATTTGTCTGAAGACCAATGTTTCTTGTTCTTTTTTTCTGGACATTTTTTGAGGCTTTTGATTAATCAACAGTAGCATTCTGACTTGATTCAGCATTAGGTCATTAAAAGTAAAACCGTTTCCCCCCAGTAAGAGATCAATTGTAACTCTATATCCAGTTGCCAAAAAAAGAAATTAATACTGTTATTTCAATAGAAAGAACTTGAAGATCATAACAACTGCAGTTTTAAATTAGAAGTCTATGTTTTCCATTAACATATGACTGAGAATATTATAATACAAGAGAGAATAGGATATTTTAGCACAATTCTGGGAACCAAGAGGTCTGAGTTCTATTAGAATAAATGAATAGTCAATGAATATAAGTCCTTCAACAACTAAGACTTCAGTTATTTTCAACTGTGAAATAAAAAATATAGGATTGTCAGTGTACTAAGTTACTCTCATAAAATTACACAATTTACTGAAAAATTTAAGTGGCACATCTCTTTTACGTTGAGAATTAAATAAGATAGCTTACACAGAGTCCTAATATAGTGTCTGAGACTTAGAAAAGGATCAATAAATGGCAGTGATGCTTGTGATGATTTTATGAATTACATTTTCTACAGCACTCAATCCATCCTCAGCTAAAACATGTTATTTCAACAACAGCCACAAGATGGGAGTATTTACCTTCATAGTTTTTTTCTAATTAAACTGCTGAAGAAATTGAGTGAATTGTTTTAGCTACTTACTAGTAGAACAAATGAAGTCGTTTTCTCACTTGAAAGAAAAGCAGTTTTAAAATTTTATGTATATGTACACACACACACATCAGTTTCAAAGCTACTAAAGGTAACACATCTTGATAAATTAATCATCTAATCATGCATTTCTTTTGAAAAATCATGAATCAGTTTTGATTCCCTCTTATGTGGACGTGAAGCTTCTCAGTCAGGTAAGGGATTCCCCTTCAGTCTCCATATTTACCTATGAGGATAAAAGAGAAATATAATAAAAATTATAGTTCAACTTTTAGGTGTTGTCTGGTGAATCCTGAGCATAATTTAAATAGTGTATGATGCAGTCTCAACGTTGGGGGGATTCTTTAAATAATTTTATTTTTTGAAGAAATGAATACTAGCTAGAAAACATAATTTTAGTTTAAAGAATTGTGAAAGAGGAACTCTATTTAAAAGATTAAAACTATTTGAAATTTACAAATGAGTATTGAATGGAGGTAAAATGTGCCTTCCTGTGATGGTATATATTAAATATTCTTTGTTCAAGTAGGATTAACATGGGAGTGTCAGCTCTTACCAAGAAGAATTGGAACTCACTATGCTATTTAAATTGACTCCTTGTCTATGGTGGATTCCTTTGCATTTGAAGGATTCAATTTGGTTCAGGAGGAAACATTTGCCAATGAAAGATGTGAGAGCCAAGTGTATATATTACATTAGTGGCTAGCAAATGACAATGTCAGTGAAGTTATACAGAAACTCAAAATTAAGATTCTGATTCTTTCAAAAAAAAAATGAGCTGAACTTTTGTTTCCCGTGAAAGGTTATTTGTATAAACTGATCTGTGTGATACTAAAATAATGCAGATGCCTTACAATTAAGTTTGTTCCTAGATAACATTAAAAGAAAATGAGGCTTTTATTAAAATAAAGATATATAAATAGAGCAACTCTGGACTACATTTTCCCATACTGAGAACCTAAAACTCCATTCGTACCTTTCCTCATATTTGTAAAATTCTACAGTGTCTGTGTACAAGTAATGGAGAAAAAAAACCCATCTTTTTTGAGTATTGTATATATAGGTGAAAATATTGTATATTTGACTTACAGCCCCTCATTACCTTCTTTTGGGTGCCCCACAGGATTTGTCCATTTAGCTCCAAGGCCCCACCAACTTGTGACACCACCCAAGAGATTCCAGAATTGAGCTTAGGCCCCAAGACACTACCCCTGAGTCTCCACTACTGCCGCTGGGCTGGTGAAACATCCTTGAGAGCCAATGCTTCGCCCAGGCTCCCCCACCCCTGAGCAGACACTATTCCTGGACCTAGTTCATATAAATGCCTATAGCCCAGTCATAGGCTAGTCGACCGGTTCATATAAATGCCTATAGCCCAGTCATATGACCTAGTTCATATAAATGCCTATAGCCCAGTCACTGGGTGACCATTGCCTCAACTGACTCACCCAGTGGCCACTGTCACCTCCACTGTGTGACTGTGGCCAGAACAAACCCCCACAACAACAGCCATGGTGGAGAGGATTTTATCCAGCCCCCAACTTGAACTCCCAAAAACAAGCTGGGGAAAACTCTCCACCCCACAGAAAGACCATCTAGCATGGGTTTGAGCTGAGGCCATCACAGGGGAATAGGTTAAAATTGAACAGCTGTTCTATAGGCTCTCAATGAACCTGCCCCTCCTCTGATAGGTCAACATACCGGAGTAGGTCACGTAAGCTCCTTCTAGGGTCCTCCCCCTAACTAAACAGGAGAGTTCTCAGCAAAGGAGAACAAATTCTCTGCAATCCTATTAGCCCAGAGCTGAGAGAAGAAGAACCAGATGAGAAGAAACCAGCAAAAGAACCCTGGCAACATGACAAACCAAATAGCTCAACAACCTCAATAGATCACAATGGAGCTACAGTAGCAGACTCCATCCATAAGGGAATTACTGAAATGACAGAAATGAAATTCAGAATATGGATGGCAAATAAGATAAATGGAATTGAAGAGAAAGTTGAAAACCAACAAAAAGAAGCTGAAAAATATTTCAGGAAATTAATGAAAAAGTCACTAAAGAGCTAGACAATACAAGAAAGAATATATTAGAACTTAAGGAAATGAAAGAGTCATTTAGGGAATTTCAAAACACAGCAGAAAGCATCAGCAACAGACTAAACCAAGGAGAAGAATCTCAGAGGTGGAAGACAAGGTTCTTGAGCTAACTCAGTCGTGTAAAGAGGCAGAGAACAGAATAGAAAAGGCAGAGGAATCTCTTAGAGAGATGGGACTATGTAAAGTGAACTAATATATGAATTATAGATGTCCCCGAGGGAGAAGAAGGAAAAGCGAAAAACATGGAAAATCTATTTGAGGGAATTATTGAGATAAACTTCCCTGGTATTGACACAGATCCAGATACCCAGGTACAAGATGGTCATTGAACTTCGGGAAGATCGTTGCAAATTGGACATCTCCAAAACACATAGTAATCAACTTGGCCAAAGTCAACATGAAGGAGAAAATTCTACAAGCAGCTAGAGGTAAGCACCAACTGACCTACAAGGGAAAACTCATCAAGCTAACAGCAGACTTCTCAAAGAAAACCTTATAAGCCAGAAGGGAGTGGGTCCCCATCTTCAATCTTCTTAAACAGAACAACTGCCAACCTAGAAGCTTGTATCTTGCAAAACTAAGTATCACATTTGATGGCAAAATCAAGTTTTTTTCCAGACAAGAAAACACTGAGGGAATTGGTCATGACCAGACTTGCTCTACAGGAATTACTTAGAGCTGCATTATAAATGGATCAGCACAATAGCTATCTACCAGTGTTAAGTCACCCACAAAAGCTAAAGCTCACAACTCTTGTAAAACAATAGCACAAGAGGGAAAAAGAAACAACAATGTATTATCCAACATGATGAACAGAACAGCATCCCACATATCAATTCTCTCTCTTAATGTTAACAGTTTAAATATGCCACTCAAGAGACATAAGCTGGCTGAATGGAAGAAAAAACACAAAACAAGTGTCTGCTATTTCCAGGAAACACGTCTAAACCACAAAGATGCACACAGACTCAACATGAAAGGATGGAAAAAAATATTCCATGCTAATGGAAAACAAGAGAGCAGGCATAGCCATTCTCATATCAGATAAAATAGATTTTGAATCAATAAAAGTAAAGAAAGATAAAAATGGTCATTATATAATGGTAAAGGGAGCAACTCAACAAGAAGACATAGCAATCCTGAATATCTATACACCTAACACAGGAGTCCCCAGATTCATAAAGCAAACCCTACTAGACCTAAGTAGAAACTCCCAGTACATAAATCAAATTTTACCAGAGCTAAGCAAAGAAATAAATAGCAGCGTCATAATTGCTAGGTACTGAAACCCCACACTATCAGTTGGACAAATCATCAAAGCAGAAAATAAGTAAGGAAACACTGAATCTAAATCAGACTCTAAATCAAATGGACCTAAGGTACATTTACAGAACATTCTACCCCAAAACTATTGAATATACATTCATCTTAGCAGCACATGGGTTATTCTTCAAGATTGATTATATCTTAGGCCACAAAACAGATCTCAACAAATTCAGAAAAATAGAAATCATGCCATGTATCTTCTCAGACCACAGCAGACTAAAACTAGAAATCAATCACAAGAGAAACACTCAAACCTATACAAAGTCAAAGAAATTAAACAATCTGCTGCTGAACAATTATGGGGTCAAGAATGAAATTAAGATGGAAATCAAAAGATTATTTGAATTGAACAACAAAAGGGACACAAACCATCAAAATTTATGGGACTCAGCAATAGCAGTCTTAATGGTAAAATTCATAGCCTCAAATGCTGACATCAACAAAATAGAAAGATCACAAATTAACCACCTAATGTCACATCTAGAAGAACTAGAAAAGGAAGAGCAAACCAAACCCAAAGCCAGAAGAAGAAAAGAAATAATGAAGGTCAGAACAGAACTAAATGAAATGGAAAACAAAAAAATAATACAGAAGATCAATGAAATAAGAAGTTGGTTCTTTGAAAAGATAAACAAAATTGACTGACCACATGATACATTAATCAAGAATAGAACAGAAAGGACCCAAATAAGCTAATCAGAAATGAAAAAGGAGATTTATAATTGATACCACAGAAATACAAAACATCATCCAGGGATACTATAAAAATCTCTATGCACATAAACTAGAAAATGAAGAGAAAATGAACAAATACCTGAAAACACACAATCTTCCGCAACTCAGTCAGGAAGAAATAGAAATCCTGAACAGAACAATAATGAGCAGCAAGATCATAGCACTAATAAAAAATCTTCTAACCAAAAAAAAATGCCCTGGACCAGATGGATTCACGCAGTATTCTACCAGACCTACAGAGAGGAGCTGGTACCCATACTATAGAAATTATTCCATAATATTGAGAAGGAGGGAATCCTTCACAATTCATTCTATGAAGGCAGTATCATCTTGATATCAAGTCCAGAAAAGAACACTATAAAAAAAGAAAACTATAGACCAATATTGTATGTGAATATAGATGCAATAATCTTCAATAAAATACTAGCAAACTGAATTCAGTAGCATATTAAGAAAATAATCCACCAGGACCAAGTGAGAATCATCCCAGTGATGCAAGGATGACTTAATATACCTAAATCAATAAAAGTGATTCACCACATAAACAGAAGCAAAAACAAAGACAATATGATCATCTCAATAGGTGCAGGAAAAGCACTCAACAAAATTCAGCACCCTTTCATGATAAAAATCCTCAACAAACTAGGCATAGCAGGAATATATGTCAAAATTATAAAACCTATATATGACAAACCCACAGCCAATATCATGCTGAACTGGGAAAAGTTGAAAATATTTCCCCTAAGAATTGGAACAAGACAGGGTGCCGCCACTTTTATTCAACATAGTGCTGAAAATCCTAGTCAGAGAAATCAGACACGAGAAAAAAATAAAGCGTATCCAGATCACAAAAGAGGAAGTCAAACTATCACTTTTCGCTGATGACATGATCTTATACCTAGAAAACCCCAAAGACTCCACCAAGAGAATCCTGAAATGGATAAATAAATTCAGCAAACTCTCAGGATACAAAATCAATACATATAAATTAGTAGCATTTCTATATACTAATAAGAGTCAAGCTCATAGTCAAATCAAAGACTTAATATCATTCATAATATCTACAAAGAAAATAAAATACATGGGAATATACTTAACCAAAGATCTCTACAAGGAGAACTACAAAACACTGAGGAAAGAAATCACAGAGGACACAAACAAATGGAAAAACATACCATGCTCATGGATTGGCAGAATCAACATTGTTAAAATGTCCATACCACCCAAAGTGATTTACAGATTCAATGCATTCCCCAACAAAATACCAACGTCATTCTTCACAGATCAAGAAAAGATAATTCTACACTTTGTTTAGAACTAGAAAAGAGCCCAAATAGCTAAAGCAATCTTAAGCAAAAAGAACAAATCTGGAGAGATCACATTACCAGACTTCAAACTATACAAGGCTATAGTAACCAAAACAGCTTAGAATTGGTACAAACATAGAGACACAGACCAACTGAACAGAATAGAGAACCCAGACATAAAACCGCCTACTTACAGCCAACTGATCTTTGACAAAGCAGACAACAACATATACTGGGGAAAAGAATACGTATTTAATAAATGGAGCTGAGAAAATTGGATAGCCACATGCAGAAGATTGAAACAGGACCCCTATCTTTACCCACTCAACAAGGTAATTCAAGGTGGATAAAAGACTTAGATCTAAGGAAAGAAACCATAAGACTTCTAGAGGAAAATGTAGGAAAAACTCTTCTAGATATTTGCCCAGGCAAAGAATTTATGAACAAGGCCCCAATGACAATCACAGCAACAACAAAATTAAATAAATGGGATTTGGTTAAACTTAAAAGCTTCTTTCTGCACAGCTAAGGAAACAATCAACAGAGGAAATAGACAACCTACAGAATGGGAGAAAATATTTGCAAGCTATACATGTGATAAAGGGCTAATAACTAGAATTTACAAAGAACTCAAGCAAATCATTAAGAAAGAAACAAACAACTCCATTAATAAGAGAGCAATAAGACATAAACAGAAGCTTTTCAAAAGTACATAAATGGCCAATAAACATATGAAAAAATGTTCAATATCGCTAATCAGCATAGAAATGCATTTAAAACCACAATGAGATATCACCTTACCCTTGTTAGAATGGCTTTTATTAAAAAGTTCAAAAACAATAGATGCTGGCCTGGATGCAGAGAGAAAGGAACTCTTATACACCCCTGGTGGGGGACTGCAAATTAATACAACCTCTATGGAAAACAGTATGGAGATATTTCGAAGAAGTAAAAGTAGACCTACCATTTGATCCAGTAATCCCACTACTGAGTATTTACCCAAAGGAAAGGAAGTCTTTTTATCAAAAAGACACTTGCACTCAAATGTTTATTGCAGCATAAGTCAAAATTGCAAAGATGTGGAATCAACCCAAGTGCCCATCAATTCATGAGTGGATTAATAAAATGTGGTATATGCATACCATGGAATACTACTCAGCCATTAAGAAGGAAGATTTAATGACTTTTGCAACAATATGGATGAAACTGGAGACTATTCTCCTAAGTGAAGTATCTTGAGAATGGAAAACAAACACTACATGAAGTCCTTGTTAAATTGATACTAACTGATAAGCACACACATGTACACAGGGAAGTAAAACTCAGTGGAAATCAAGCAGGGAGGAAGGGGGAGATGGGAAGGGTCAAAAAGCTACCTAATGGTTACAATGAACACTATCAATGATGGGCCCACCTATAACTGTGACTCAAGCATTACAAAAGCTATTCATGTAACAAAAATGTTTGTACCTCCTTAATATTTTGAAATAATTTAAAAAGAAAGAACAAGCCAAAGCCACAGATTGAACTGTTGGAGAGGGGGACAACTTGAAAGAGGAGTGGCTGATCATTGTCACTATCCAAGCAGGCCATGAAATCTTATCTGATTCTTTAGTATTATAAAAATGTAAGTGACGATAAGCTTCAATAACAGTATTTGAACATGGCAAAGTATCTCAATTTAATTTGATTCAACAAGTCACTTTAACTCAGCACCCAATATGTAGAGGGCTATTCACTCCAAAAATATATTTTTTTCTTCTTAAATTTGGTTCATGTATCTTGAACAGATTTCTGGATAAAGAGCCTAATATTCTGACTTATTGCCCTGGCATTTGGAAAGCCACTCAAATTCTCAAATTCTGTGCTTTTCAGTTTTTCAAGTGTACAATAAAAATATTTTGCTAGATAATGTCTGTTTCATTTAGGGTTGATGTACTAGATTACCTAGGCCAATTTATTTTTAAAACTTTGTTCTATACAGTTTTAGGGTTTTCTTAGAATCCGTATAGGGGTTGCCTTGACAGAAAAAAGTAAGTATACCCCGGCCCTGTTTCATCCAGAGCAATTTCATCTTTACCTTCACCCCTGTTATACTCTGGGATAACAAGTAAGCTTTTGCTTGAAAAAATTCCCTACCTTTAAATCATTAAGAACCTGATCTTTTCTGGATTTTCTTCTCCCTTCATTCTATAGAGGAAAGATAAAGACCCAAAGAGGTTAAGTGATGGGTTTAGGTCACGTCAAGTAAGTAGAATTCACCCAGAACCCTGGTCCTGACCTCCAGGTCACAGCCCTGTGCCTCCACTTGCCTGCTCTGCACTGTCTCTGTTGGAATGAGGCTGGTACCTCTCTGCATTCAAAGTATGGATCTCCTACTTCTTTAAGAGGTTGTTCAGCCTGTTGAAGAATAGTGTCCTCTTTTTTCTCATGGCACTTGTATTAATATTATGGAAAATAGAGACTTACTTGTTCTTTCTCCACCCTGTTTTAATGTACTAGGTAACAAATGGCTTCAACAAGTTCTGTGAGCTAATTGTTGTTATAGAGAATGGTTCAAAATAATGTTTCAAAACCCAAATTGCTATTTTTAGCACGTTACCCAATATTTAATAGCTTGAGACCATCCAGTTGAGACCATCCAGCGGATAAAATATCACACCTAGAGGAGAGCGCAGTGGGACGTTACATGGCTCAAAGTAGGACTTAAATTGATGCTTTATTATGCCCACGCTCTAAAGCAGGGAACTCTCAGGTCTTGATTGCATCTTTGTCAACGTGCTGGAGCAGACCCAGAACTGAGGTCTGAGGAAATTGTTTGCTCTGCCAATAGGGTTTATTGACCCACTTCTGTGTGGAGGTGTGGTGGCCTCTATTCAGCAACAAGTCTTGATTAAGCAATTTAATTACTATGGGAAACCTACTCAGCTGATTGTCAAAGAATATGGATTTGCCCTTAATCAGCAGCTCAGAATATCTGCACTGCACGTTCTAGCCAGAGAACACAATTTTGAATTCTTTGCTGTTCAATTCCTATCAAAATCTTGGTTTCGATAAATTACAATCAGGGAGGATTGACTGAAGGCTGAGAAAGCCATCAAATGTATTAAAAAAACAAAAACAAATAAACCTTTTTATCCCACAATCAGAATGCTGCATACTTCCACCAGGTAGCTTTAGCCTCTGCTAAAATTGATTTTAATCAGTTCCATTGGGTATATGATATTGACTTGCATGAAATAAGCAAGGATACCTACTTCAAGTTCTTAAAGGGATATTGCTAAAGTGGTAGGTCTGTTCTATCTCATAGTATCCTTTTAATGAAAATTCATGGGAAAAGTTCTTCTCAGGTCTTTAGCATCAAGAAAGCTATCTGTTCCTGAGTTTTTATTTTAATTCTTATGGATATCATGAATCTTTTCACTTACTTTATTTCATTCTTTGCTTTTATTGCTAGGAAGCACTGAATTGAATTTGCAGCCCACCTCTAGTATATATAGATACATTCAAAAATGCATTTAAAAATGTGCCAACCAAACATTTTTTCTTTCTCTATATTTCTCTTTTATATATTTTACCTTATTGTGTGTATTTTGAAAAGCAGTCATGGATTTATTATTTTTTCCAGAATAATAAATACATGTGAATAAAATACTCAAATCTTACAATTTAGTATAATTATTTAAAAGTGCCTGTAAGCATAGGCATCTGGTTCATCTGGGTATATATCTGTTATCTCTTGCCCCAGTCATTGCCAACTCCCTCTAATTCTGTGTTTGTTTCTCTTTCTCCATACGTCCTGTGCTGTTTCCACTGGCAGTAGAACTCTGCATTTAGAGAACTGACTCTGTTCCCTCGTGGTAGGTGAGAATAGATGTTAGCAGACCCTAAGAATCACGTTGAAGGTGTCTATGACAAAGGGAAAAATTGTTAAATTGATGCCTAGAAAGAAGGAAAAGAGTTCAGAAGGGAAAACAAGGAAAAGGGAGAGAGAAGACCTGGAAAAATGTGAGACAGGACACTCCATGGAGTAAGAGAGAAGAAAGAAACTCTGGAACCATTTCCCATAGAAAATAGATACCCAATTTACAGTTCCATTCATTATCTGGGTGACGCATGTTGCACATCTCTGCTCTGTTTTCTACTTGCAGTCACTAATAAATAATCTCAATGCTAATTGTGGGAGTGTATTTTTTGTGGAATTTGGAGGGATGGGCTTCCTGTCTGGGGCCATGGGGGCAGCACAGAGAGAATGCAAGGTCATGGGAGCTCAGACATCCTGCTTAAAGTTAGACCCTGGAAACTTGCAGAATTCTCAGAGAGTGCTTTAGGCTTCCAAAAGCCAAGAAATTGTAAGGGAAGGGAGAAGATTCTAGTCAAATTTACTTAAATCTCTGAATTACAAAAGGCTCCACTCATAGTTTGTCAGAATAGGGTAGCCATACAATTTTGTCATTCAAACCAGGATACTTTTGAGGGTGAAGAGGGTGCTATTAATAAATATGCTGTAACAGCAAGTGTATATCATTGCTGTCTCAGGCAAAATGGGACAAATGATTGCCTTATGTATAGTACTTACTAGTTTCTCATGTTGCATAAAGTCTTGAAACGCACTTTTGGGAAATAATACCTATGTGCACTAAGTAGTTACAGAGAATCTTGAATACATATACTTTTTTTTTTTTTGAGACAGAGTCTCACTCTGTTGCCTGGGCTAGAGTGCTGTGGCATCAGCGTAGCTCACAGCAACCTCAAACTCCTGGGCTCAAGCGATCCTCCTGCCTCAGCCTCCCAAGTAGCTGGGACTACAGGCATGCACCACCATGCCCGGCTAATTTTTTTCTATATATTTTTAGTTGACCAATTAATTTCTTTCTATTTTTTAGTAGAGAC
>CAUYRT010062253.1:0-17231 GCA_963574885.1 Lepilemur ruficaudatus | reverse complement strand
TGGGACTACAGGCATGCGCCACCATGCCCGGCTAATTTTTTCTATATATTTTTAGTTGGCCAATTAATTTCTTTCTATTTATAGTAGAGATGGGGTCTCGCTCTTGCTCAGGCTGGTTTCGAACTCCTGACCTTGAGTGATTCTCCCGCCTCAGCCTCCCAGAGTGCTAGGATTACAGGCGTGAGCCACCGTGCCCGGTCTGCCTATTTCTTTCTGTAGTGATACAATCTAAATTTCTAGACTCCAGCCATGTATACAGTGAGAGATTGCCTGGGATTTTGGGGTTAGGAGATAGTGAGTGGATCTTACTAGGTGAGTTGCAGGGGGGTGATACATGTTTTATTTATTTTTATAGAGGTAAGGGGTCAGCAGTGTTCTGACCCTGGAAACTCCATGTAGCTGACTGGGAATTTGCACTGCCTGCTTGGCAGATGGGTAGAAAAGCATTGTACAGGAATTGCTAATTATCGCTGGAGGGGCTTGGTCTGGTTCTTAGTTAGCATTCTCTTCCTCAAAGATATTAAAAAAAGGTTGTATACATTCTAGATATTTATTGATGGGCTACTATTTATCACCCATTTGTAATTTCATTTTGAAATTCTGAAAAAAATATTGTGAAAAGTCAAAAATGACAATTTCATCATAAACCTGGTTTTCTTTAGGAAATTGTTCTTCATTTTTCTCTCATTTCTCATTATAGTTTTCTGTTTCTTACATGAACTGCTGAACATTTCTAGCTTTTTTATATCTTGGCATGGCTACATTTGTAAAGGTATTTTAAACTTGTGAGGTTTATGGATGGCCTTGTTATCTTTTTCTTCTTTTGAATTTCTTTCCCCAATATTAGAATGTTCTAGAGGAGATGGGCAAGGCAGAATTGTTAGCAGCTCATCTGATCTTCCCTGCTACTGAGCAGTCAGGCCAAGACAGGAGAAGGTATTGGCTATTTTTCTTAGTATTTAAAAACCCATTCCTACAAGTGTATATACTAAAGCTGACTTTCTGAAAGACAATGAAAAGGGCATTTTTTTAATTGGAATATTTCTACTTTCCCCTTTTAATCTCCCTCCCACATCTACCTCCACTGCCTCTGCCAAGCACAGTGCCTGTGGACCAATGACACAAGGCCTTGTTCTTACTTAGCTGCCTCATATCTATAAAGGTGTTAGCTGATTAAAAGGCTTAAACTATTACTGCTCACAGGAAATACTTTGCCATTTTAATAGAGGATTCTTAGAAATCAAAAAGACTTTAAGATCCATAGTAATGAATTTCTTTTTGCCTTCTTTTTTTTTTATTTCAGCATATTATAGGGGTACCATAGTAATGAATTTGTAAATGGAGAAATTTTGTGAATAGATTTTTTTTTTCCTAGGGAGAAAAAAGTCATCAAATGCTTGCTATTTGTATTTGTTAGGGCTTGGTGAGCAGGGAGAATGCATACATGTCTCTAGGTGGATGATTTCTTCTCCTTGCATACCGGCTTGAGTGATGATTCCGCAGTGATTCTAGTCTGCAGAGATAGAGGCAGTAGTGTACTGCAGATGGCTCATCCTACCTCACAAAAGCTGATTGTTAAATTTTCAGAAATTTTGTAAGCTGTTTCCTTAAATACAGTTACTATTAAAAATTAAATTGTGTCGACTTATAATTAAATTATGTTAAAAGCACAGTAATACTGAAAACATAATTTCCTATTTATTTTACTACATTTTACTGTCATCTATACTCCTGAGGTTATTTACAACTATTGTATCTCTGTAGTAGAAATATTACATGTTGGTAGCTTGAAATAGGCCACAGTGGGGGTATTTACACCATACAAATGGACAAATGCTACAAATAACGGTTAGACTTATTGTTTTGTTGTTGGTCTAGACTTAAGGAAGTAATGGAGATGTTAATAATGCAGATTAAATTTAAAAGTATGTCATGGAGGGGATTTATGCTTCTGGCCCAAATTGGGTAACAGGGACTGAATTTAACCTCTCACTTGAAACAACCAAACAATGAGACAAAACATTAACACAATGATTTTTCAGGACACTGGACGTCAGTCAATGAAGGGCAGTGGTCTCTGAGAGATGGGAAACAAGTGAGGTGAGTTTTATGATTGTTGAAACTCGCTACCTTGAGAGAGTTTCCAGGCCATGGTTCAAGGAGAGGGAACTGAGGCAGAGCCTCGTGGATTTCCTGTGATGACCTGATAGAGCTGAGAGTCTGGGGAAATCAAGGCATCTAGAAATCACAGGACAGTGCAATGGACAAGAGAGAGTTGTACAGAGAGAGAACCCCAAATATCTTCATAGAGTCTTCCATAAGTATTAAGGGGAACACTGATCAGTACATATGAAGAGACAACTGAGGGTGGAGAATGAACCACCCAAATATTAGATGGAGCACTACCTGGTGCTCAGAACAGGGAATAGATCCTATTGCCAGTAGTCAGATTGGAAATCTTCATAAATCATGAGGCATGGAGTAGAAGGGTCTTGCCTTGGTAGTGAGAAAAATTAACCCTGGAATAAACAAGTCTCTGGTCTCATCTAACAAATTTTATTTTATTTTATTTATTTTTTTGAGATAGAATCTCACTCTGTTGCTCCAGCTAGAGTGTCGTGGCATCAGCCCAGCTCACAGCAACCTCAAACTCCTGGGCTCAAGCGATCCTCCTGCCTCAGCCTCCCGAGTAGCTGGGACTACAGACATGTGCCACCATGCCCAGCTAATTTTCTCTATTTTTGGTAGAGACAGGGTCTCGCTTTTGCTCAGGCTGGTCTCGAACTTCTGAGCTCAAACGATCCGCCTGCCTCGGCCTCCCAGAGTGCTAGATTACAGGCGTGAGCCACTGTGTCTGGCCTCATCTAACAAATTTTAAATACAAGTTCAGAAAGGATCATTCTGTTTCCAAGTATCTTACCTGTGTCTGAAACAAAGCTGAAGAATATTTATAGGAATGTGAAAATACTCAATACAGAGAAAGTATTTCTGGTATAGTGATATAAGGACACCCAAAAATCTGATCCTCCATAAAAGCAATGAGAACACTAGCAAAAAAAAAAAAAATTGTTAGAAGTGACTTTTCAGAACTCTCAGACTTTTCAGAACTGAAGGCCTGCAACAATCCAAGAAGGATTTATTCCAGAAAAATAGCTAAATCTTGATAGGAACACAGTGGCATTTTTACCTGCCCTAGTGCCATAATCCACTCTCCAGCTTCATGGTAGCCTTGAAAACCTACAACCTCAGAAATACAGTAACTGGAAAATCTAGCAGCCTAGTAGCCACTGGAGAGGACAGAGTGGGTTTGGAACTCCCCAAAGACTCATCCACAGAGAACTGTCACTATTTTACCTATCTTAAGAATCCCTGGGAAAGCCCCACCCTCAGGGCTTATCTTTATTTTGAACTTAACTCCAGAGGTTTGTCAGTGAGGAGAGCCTTATCCCTAAACTGTCTATGTAAAAAAAAGTCAGTGGCAATTGTTTAACATTATAGTTCCCTGAGGAAATAATGACAGTTGTGGAAAAAAAGAGGATGACAAAAATCTTAAAAAGAAACTATGGGATTACTAGTCAGGGGTTTACAGAGATACAGAAGCAACAATGTGTGTGCATGTGCATATAAGAGATTATATACATACATATATATATATATATAAAGAGATTATAAAGAATTGGCTTATGCAACCATAAAGGTTGAGAAATCCCAAGATCTGTAGCCAGCAAACTGGAGACCCAGGAGGGCTGATGGCATAATTCCAGTTTGAATTCAAAGGCCTGTGAACCAGGAGAACTGATGGTGCAAGTTGCAGTCCAAAAGCCATCAGAATAGAGATCCAAAAAGATTGATGTTTCAGTTCAAGTCTAAAGGCAAAAAAAGACTATGTCCCAGCTAAAGTTTCCAGGTGGATCCCCCACTTACTTGTGGGAGGGTCAGGCTTTTTGTTCTATTTAGGCCTTCCACTGATTGGATTGAGGCACACCCACATAATGGGGGGGCAATCTGATTTACTCAGTCTACCAATGCTCTAAGGAATCTCCTGTATTTCAGAATACTCTTTCTTACCTCCATTATGGAGTGGTCCAATCTCCCATTGGTAGTCAGGATCAATCACTCCAGCCAGCACTGTAACCCCTTCTTTGCCTGTTGATTAAAATTCATGAGGAGCCCAATGTGGTCAGGCAGCAGTTTTAATTTCCAGTTCAATGGAATTATGTCTCTCGGTAGAAGCATTCCTTTGGAACAAAGACCTCTAGGCCAGCAGGGCATAAGGTCATGGCAGCAGGAAGCAAAAATCTTGCTAGTGGGTCACTAGGGGTCATGGTAAGTGATACAACTCTCATTTTCACCCCTTGATATCTAGACCTCTGAATCCTAGTTATGGGAAAACAGTACCATATATTGAGTGCTGATTCAGAGTATGTACAGCCTTCTGGAGAAACCTGCCCTGGTCCTCAAGGTATTATTACCCAGCTGGCTCTGTAACTGAGTCCTCAAAAGGCCATTCCACTGTTCTATCAAGCCAGCTGCTTCAGGATAGTGGAGGATAAGACCAGTGAATTCCATGACCATGGACCCATTGCTGTACTTCTTTTGTGGTAAAGTGAGTTCTTTCATCAAAAGCAATGCTGTGTGGAATGCCATGATGGTGAAGAAGGCATTCTATAAGTCCACAGATGATAGTTTTTATAGACGGTATTGGTCTCTGCTGCTATCTGATTGGGCACTCAGCAGTGGCTGTAACCAGGCAGGCCTTGGTGAATGGGAGCCCATGTTGTTGAGCCTATGAATCACCTCCATCCCTGCCTTCATGGCCACTTTCTTCACAAACCCTTTAGTGATGACAAGAGTAGCTGGGGAAAGAGGCTGACTTCTATCCACAGAATAGATAATCCTACCCACTTGATTATTAAAATCCTCCTCTTTTAAGGTCACCCTTTGGTAAACATTTATGTGGGACACAAGTATCTTCATGCTTTTTGTCCATTCAGAGAGGTCCGTCCACATATCTCTTCTCCAAATTTCCTTGTAACCAGTTTTCTAATCATGTTCCTTCCAAGTCTCTGACCATCCAGCCAAATCATTGGCTACAGCTCATGAGCCAGTATATAATATATAATCACATGTCTGGCTATATCTCCTTCCAATCTAAGTGAACAACTAGGTACACTGCTCAAAGTTCTGCCCACTGGGAGGATTTCCCATCATCATTGCCCTTTAGGATATCCCAAAAGGAGGCTATAGTGTGGCAGCCATCTACTCTCATGTAGTGCCTACATATTGTGCAGAACTATCTGTAAACCAGGCCCTGAGTCTTCCCTTCCTCTGTCAGCTGATTATATGGAACTCCCCATAAGGTCATAGGTACAGGGTGGGAGAGAGAAGGCAGTGTAGCAGGAGAGGGGACCATGGATATTTGGGCCATTTTTTTCACATAACTTACTTGTGCTTTCAGGGACTACTCAGGCCTGATCATGTATATGTATATATCACTTTTATTTGATGATGAAGTGATACCCAACTTTATAGTTTGGTGGGTGAGATACACTAAGTTCATGATGTGCAGCTCAGTTTGCATGGTAACTTGGTGGCCCAAGGTCGAGCATTCAGTCTCTGTGAAGGCCCAGTAGCAGGCCAAAAGCTGTGTCTCAAAAGGGGAGTAGGTATCCACAGAGGATGGCAGGGCTTTGTTCCAAATTCTAAGGGCCAATCCTGTGATTCACCTATAGGGGACTGCCAAAGGCTCCAAACAGCATCCCTATCTGCCACTGACTCTTCAAGCACCATTGGATCTGTGGAATCGTATCTCCCAAGTGGCAGAGCAGGTTGAATAGCAGCCTGGACCTGTTGTAGAGCATTCTCTTGTCCTGGGCTCCACTCAAAACTAGTAGCTTGGGGGTCACTTAGTAAGTGATTGAGTAACATACCCGAATGAGAAATATGTTGCCTTCAAAATCCAGAGTTCCACTAGGCATTTTGCCTCTTTGGTTGGTTGTAGGAAGGGCCAGATATAACAACTAATCCTTTAACCAAGGGCTATCTTGACATGCTCCACACCGCTGGACCCTAAGACATTTAACGGAGGTAGAAGACCCCTGAACTTTTGTCAGATTTATTTCCCACTCTCTAACATACAAATGTCTTACCAATAAGTCTATAATAGTTGCTACTTTTTGTTCAGTAGGTCCAATCAACATAATGTCATCAGATTAGTGGATTAGTGTGACATCTTGTGGAAGGGAAAGGTGATCAAAATCCCTGTGAACTAAATTATGACATAGGGCTGGAGAGTTGATATACCATGAGGTTGGATTATGAAGGTGTATTGCTTGCCTTGCAAACTGCTTCTGGTGGGCCTTATGGACAGGGGTAGAGAAAAAGACATCTGCCAGATCAATACCTTCATATTGGGTATGTATCAGGGGTTGTGTTAATTTGTTTAAGCAATGAAACTGCAGCTAGTACAGTATCTGCAACTGCAATCTTCACTAGGATAAGTTTACAATAATCCACTGTCATTATCTAAGATCCATCTATCTTCTGCACAGGTCACATGGGTCAGCTGAATGAGAATGTGGTGGGAATCACCACCCCTGCATCTTTCAAGTCCTTGATGGTAGCACTAATCTCTGCCATCCCTCCAGGAATATGGTATTGCTTTTGGTTTATTATTTTTGAAGGAGAGGTAGTTCTAGTGCTGTCCATTTGGCCTTTCTCACCATAGTAGCCCTCACTCTACAGGTCAGGGAGCCAACGTGGTGATTCTGCCAGCTGTTGAGTATATCTGTTCCAATTATGCATTCTGAAACTGGGAAAGTAACCACAAGATGGGTTTAGGGACCCAGTGGGACCACCGTATGTCAGGCTTGAGCTAAAATTCCATTGATCGTCTGACCTCCATAAACCCCTACTCTGACTGGTGGACCACACTGACATTTTGGAATTATTGTCGCTTCAGAGCCAGTGCCCTGTGGTCCCTGAAATGCCTAATTATTTCCTTTTCTCCAATGTGCAGTTAGCTTGGTAAAAGGCCATAGATCCCTTTGGGGAAAGCTAGGAGAAAGATTAACAGTATAAATTTTGGCAGTGTACTAGGGTCCTTCCTCAAGGGGACCTGCTTCATTCAAGGAGTTCTGGGTATGTAAACTGGCTGAAGTTGGAAAATTGTTTGACTCTCTTTTATGATTCAGGTTAGACTTTTGTTCGTTTGACCTAGAACTTTTCTGCTTATCCAGATCAAGTGAGAATTTAGCAGGCTTCTTAACTATTTCACTTTTACGAACTCCATGATCAACTAGTTAATGCCATAGGTCTGCATAAGTCAGACTATTCTGATTGCTGCTTTGACTCTGTTCTTTATGGTAACCATACCCGCCTTGCCTTTGACAGTGAGTACTGTACTTGGTCCCTGCCACTCTGGGATCCAGGTACTCCCATCGCATTTAGGTTTCTCAAATGACTGCAGTCCTTCCCCACTATAAGGTCTGCCCTACAGAGAAGAGCAATCACAGAACTCTTCAAGAATACTCAGGCTCCTCTCACAAATTTATTTCTGACAGTTGTGGTGAAAGATATATCTTTTGGACCTTTCAAGAATGAGTGAGGAGGTCTTAAATAACAAATCCACTCAGACATTCCAATATCTATAAATTTTTGAATCTCTTTTTCTACATTAAACCAAGGTAGGTGTGGCATTTCCAACTTGCTCACTGGAGGCTTTGTTTCAGCTAACCAAATAAACAGTTAGAGTCTTTTGTAACTTTATCAGCTGCAACACTAAATCCAGAATCTCTGCTTAGTGAGACCATATCAATACATTTGACCTGATCCAACTTTATGTTCCTTACACCATTATCTGACGCCCATAGTATCCATTTCCATACATATTCTCTGCATCTCTTTCTGTGCACATTAGAAAATTCAAATAGTTCTTTTGGAATGTAGCACACCTCTTCATTGTTCATACTTTGTACCTCACCTTTAGGGACCTGCTGGGACTTGAATCTAGTTATCAATGTAGAAACAAAAGGGGTGAGTTCTGAGAAGACTCAGCATTGTCCTGCACAGCAACTGCCTCAGGAGGCCATTACAGTTTCCTCAGGCAATGCAGGGTTAATCCTCTCAGACAAGGGTAGAGAGGACACTCCCACTGGGACTGGCATGGCCTATTTCACTGACAAAGAAGACTCATCAGAATTTAGGGGCTCTATGGCCCCACTTTCATCAGGGTCTTCCCACATGTCCTCATTCCAAAATTCAGGATCCCATCTCTTTCTGATAAACACCTTCACTTTTAGCAGTGTCTACTGTTAAACACCCTACAAGGCTGGGAATTCAACTTTCAGTGTAATTCAGCCAGCCACACAATGAAACTCTGGGTTTGATTTTCAGCAATCTCAGCCCTATGGCTACAGGAGATAAAGGTCTCCTTCAGAACACACATAGAAGACTCCAGATCATTTATGTACACTTGAGCTGGGAATTTGAATCCCTGAGCTCATCCTTTTCTTTCTCCATTTTGTCTAGTGACATCAGGAGCAAATAGCTAATCTCATTATATTTTTTAGTTTGTAAAAAATGTTTGAAAGTATTATATGCAGAGTCATCCAAATTTTTTTTTCTTATAAGTGGTTGATTAGGAGTATTGAATGTGATATTTTGCATATATCTATTGCCAGATTATGCTATGGATGATGATATATGCTATATATCAGTGCTATCTTTACTACTGTAAATAAGGTCATTAGTGTCTTTTTATAATTCATATTTTTATTGTATAAAGTATGCAACATAATGCATTGATACACATAGACATAGTGAAATGATTACTACATTCACGCAAATTAATATATCCATGATGTCACATAACTTTCTTTTTCTTTTTTTTTTGCGGTAAGAGTACCTAAAACCTACTCTCTTAGGAAAAGTCCAGTGTACAATAAAATATTAACTATAGTCTGCATGCTATACATTAGATCTCTAGACTTATTCATTCTGCATAACTGCAACTTTGTACTGCTTGACCTTCATCTCCCCATCCTCCCTCCCCCAAAACCACTGTTCTACTATGTCTTCAACTTTTTTAGGTTCCATATATAAATGAGATCACGCAGTATTTTTCTTTCTCTGTCTATCTTATTTTACTTAGCATAATGTCCTCTAGATTCATCCATGTTATCACAAATGGCAGAATTCCCCATTTTAGGACTGAATAATATTTCATTGTATGTGTGTGTTTGTGTGTGCATATGTATGTGTGTGTGCACATATGTGTGTGTATGTATCCCAATTTCTTTATCCATTTATCTGTCAACAATTAGAGTTGGAAGGCATGAAAAGATTGATGTTGCAGCTCAAGTAGTTAGGCAGGAGGAATCCTCTCTCACTCATGGGAGGGTCAGCCTTTTTGTTCTATACAGGCCTTAAAGTGATTGAATGAGGCCCACCCATATTAAGTAAGGCAATTTGCTTTACTCAGTCTGATGATTCAAATGTTAATATCATCCAAAAACACCCTCACAGAAATACACAGAATAATGTTTGATCTTTGCACTTGGTGGCCCAATGGCCCAATCAAGTTGACACATGAAATTAACCACCACAACTTATGTATAGCATATAAAGCAGCATACTTTTTTTTCCTAGAGATCTAGTTGTTAAACATTTACCAGCACACCACTGGATGGAGAGCAAGTATTTAGCTTCTGGTAAGTTTCTCCTGGTAGTAGGCAGGGTTTCTACCTCTAAGGCAGATGCTTCTCTTTGCTTTAGATCTTAGAAAAAAAACAGCCTATATCTAGGCTCACTGCAACCCCTTTGTCATTGCTTCTATTCAGAGAACAAGAACCTGCTGATCCTTTGTGTCAATAAGATGCCATCTTCCTGTTAGTCAGCTGGTGAAAAAATCTGTCTAGTTGTTCCTAACTCTATTGATTATAGCATTTTATGAGCACTCATGTTCAATAAAAATGGTAGCTGATACTTTGTCATTTTATACCATTTCACCCTCCCTTCCTCCCTCCTCAGCTTGACACAAATATTCCCTTGAATGTGACAAGACGAATAGCTTGGAAACATGAGGTTGTCACTTCAACTTGAACTTAAAGGTTTTAGGCTGGTGTCCATTCAAGTATTGACTGAACACCTGTTATGCCCTAAGCACTCTTAGGAGTATAGACTACCTTATTCATCTTTATATTCCCCCAAAGTGTCTAGCTCATTGCCTACATATAATAAGTACTCAATATATAGTCATTGAATGAATAAATGAGACCTCAAGGTGCTTATGATTTAACTCATATCTATATTCACAGTGCCCAAACCGATGTGCTTTACCACGCTTATTCTGACTTGTCCATGGTACATAACTTCTCATGATTTTAAGTCCATGAGGACAAAAACCTGTGTGTAATATTCACCAATATATTTCCTCACCTATATTTCCTCTGGCATATAGCAAAGGTACCTTGGAAAAAAATTGTTGAGAAAATGAATGAGTGAACAAATAAACTTTGGCCAAGTTATTTAATCTCTCTGAGCTTTTGTTTCCTAATATGGAAAGTAGCATTGTTAATCCTATTGTGCTAATGTATATGTAAAGTACCTCAAACAGCACTTGGCATATAGCAAGCCGTCAACAAATGTCCATGTTCGTTCTTTCTCCTTCCCTTTGCTTCATTCTCACCATCTATCTGGATGAATGTCATGTATCCATTTTCCATGATGACTTTATTCTAACAAGCAAACTAGTAAACTAAGCTATCAAGTGTCTGTTAATGGCCAATATTACCTTAATTTAATTCTCAGGGAGTTTTATGGATGGGAAAATCTTCAAGATCCAAAGCTGTAAGTTGGAAAGGAAGGCTTTTCAGACCCCATGAGCAAAGGTAGAGGAACTATTTTGGGCTGGAGCATGATGCTTCTCAGGGACTATAATGTTCCAGCATGCTTTCACTTGTTCAGAAATATAACTCTGTCCCAGCTACTTCTGTCCCAGGGGTGATCCTTGAAGCTCTTTAGCTTCACAAGACCATGGATTAGGGGCTCTTTGGCTCACCAGTTTTGGGAAGCATGAATGTTCAGAATTTTCACACTCTTCAAGCCAAGAATCTAACTTCATACTGGACTAAGTAAGACTTTCATGAATGAGCCTGGACAGCTAACTTTTGAGACATTTATCTGCCTCTCATCTTAGATGTTTATTCTACTTCCAGTTATGCCAAAACCTACATTGGGGCAATCCTGTAACTTCTTTGAGCCTCAGTTCTTTCTCCATAAAGCCAAATTGTGAATGCTCATCAAGAGAGAAGTGGATAAAGAAAATGTGCTTTCATACAAGGGAATACTGAACTGTAGTTAAAAGGAATGATCTATATAGCAAAACAATGTTGAGTGAAGACAACCAGATGTCTACTGTGTGATACCTTTGAAACAAATTAAAACACATAAAAATAATGCTACATGTTTTCATGTATGTAGAAGTACCAAAAATGGTCTGGTAGAAAACTCAGACATTAATAAAAATTCTTACCTTTGGGGGGAAAGAGAAGGCACGAAGAAGTATTCTTCTAGATTGGGATAAGGTCGTAAGCTTTATCTGCAGAGTTCTGTTATAAATTAAAAATACACTTTTTCTAATTTTCTAAAATCAAAAATATTCATTCTTTAAAAAAGGGAGACAGCTAGACTAAGTAGTCTCCAAGGTCCCTTTGAATTCTAAAATTCTATAGCTGTAAGATAGAAGGAAGAATTCAGCAGTGAAAGGTTTCAACAGTCTATTAAAATTCTCTTAGGATAGAGTTGCGCATTTTTTTCTAGGATGAACAGAGACAGGGGATTGAAGAAGATGATCTCCAGGAGCTCACTTAGGGTAAATTTTCCCTTGGGAGATCAGAGCAGAAAACCCTTAAGATCTATTTCAAACCTCAGTGTCTATGGAAACAAGTAAAGATGATTCTCTTCAGTTCTCTTACATGATTGATTGCTTTCTGGGCTCCTGCATGAGCTATGTCCTGCCTTCAATGGAGTCAGGGATCAGAAGTGCTTGGCTACCAGATGGCCTACTACAGAGAGGCCAAAATGTCTTCCAAATTTCCCACCATGGAATACTTCCATCTTTTGATAAGAATATCAAGAGAAAATGTTTTCTCTGCAGAATTTCCTTCCCCTGCTTACTTTTTCTTTTATGCTAACTGCTGCTGCCAATAGAAACTGCTCTAAGCAGAATTGCTTTACGTTTGATGGGTAGACAAGAGCTTGTCTGAAATTAAAAGACCCCGACATCTCATTGCCACTGACTGTGGTTAAAAGAGACAGAAAAACGAATTGGAAACTACTCTCTCATCCCCACCACTTGTCTGTCTCTTTCCTCTTTCTCTCCTTTGTGTCTCTATCTCTTCCAGGTCAGCAATGCTGGGCTAGTAGAGCCCTTCAGTGCTGGGGATGCTCCTCTTCCCATCTATACCCATTGCATTTGCTACATCATTACTGCCTCTAACCCAGTGGTCATTCCAGTGGCTATATGCATTTGGAATCCTTCCCCTTTCTCCTCTGGGCTTACATGTAGCCCCTCCTTCAAGAAACTGTCCCTGACTAGCTTAGTACACAGTGACCACTCTTTTCCCTGTACTCTTATGACTTATCAGCTAAACCATATAGATTAATCCTTATGTTATACTGCTTTGAATTCTGTCACCTTTTAAATGGTGTTAATCTTCTTTCCCTGTCATGCCATTTCATAAACAGGGCTGGGAATTAGACGGATGGATGACAGTGGCCAAGGGCAGTGGTCTGTCAGGGCCCAGATGTTCACACAATCCTTCTTCACTCCCATTTTTTCCCTCCCTATTTAGAGTGAAAATGTTAGGTTAACGTGTGGGTGGAGGACACCATGGGCAAATGAGTGAAGTTGATAGATAGATAAATCAATTTGATAAAGAAAAGCCCTTTGGGGCTCCTGTGCATCATTTTCTAAGAACCTGGCGGCAATCTATCACTTCTAGGTCTATTCATCAAATAAATAGTTCGGTAGGTTTCTTTCTTTCTTTTTTTTTTTTAAATGAGTTTAGCTGCTGACTGGCTCTGCTACCAATCTCTCTACTGGATAATATAGAGATTTTTCAAAAGCTTATAAATACCAAGCCCATTTCACCTAATATACAGGAGCCCAAAAGGATCCCTGGGGTTTAAATCTAATAAATAATCTACATTTTTTTTTGTTTCTAAAAAGAAGAAATCAATCAGCCAAGCTGACTTCTTAGATTAGCTGTCTAACTCAGAGAATTTATCATCACTCCTCCTACTGTACTTAGCTTGGATGTCAATCTAAAGTTGAAGTTCAGCATTGAGAATCCCAAATCACAGATCAGGAAACTGTGACATCAATCAAATTGAACCCAGTATATTAGGGATAGAGCTGATATGATCATTTGGCAAGCAGAGACTCTGCCAAGTTACTTCCTTGCACATTCAAAAAATAATTTGTGCTTAGGAACAGGATGGGAGGCATAAAATGATGAAAGGGGGGCTTACAAAAAGGCATGGAAACTTTTGGAGGTGATGGATATTTCCTTTTATCTAGATTATTATGATGGTTTCATAGATGTGTACATATGTTAAACTTATCAAGTTGTATACTTTAAATATTTAAAATGTATTATATTTTAACTCTACCTCAATAAAGCTGCTTAAAATAGAATTTGAACATATGCATTTTTAAAGATTGTATTTACTCATTGAGAGAAATTCTCATAGTGCATAATTTCTACCTTAATCCCAGAGGTTGAGAAAACTTGGCAGACCTGCAGCTCTGTCATTTACTAGCTGAGTGACTTTGAGGAGGTTTTCAACCTCTTTATATCGCATTCTCCCATCTGAACAATGGAAACTGTAATGAGAGTACTTAATTCATCTTTTTAGGGTTAAATTAGATGATGCATGGAAAGCACTTAGCACAGCACAAGTACTAAGTACAAATTAAGTCTTAAAGAAATGGCAGCAATTACTTTTAAAAAATTCACCACTGTGATATTAATTTTGTCTTGGATGAAAGCATATAGAATCGCCAGCAGATTTCTAAAGCAGTTTATTGATTGCACTCAATCAGCTACCTTTATTAGACACTCATTTGTGGGGAGATCCACATAACTGAAACTGCTGGGAAGTAAAAAGGTAAGCAAATCAGGGCCTCTGACCTCAATGAGCTTACAAAGTGAACTGGAGAGGTGGGGCACGTTTCTGAATGCGGTTGTACAAAAGCATATACAGAAATATACAAAGAAGTACTGATTTGAGTAGTATTAATAGAAGGAATGCAAACAATGGTGAGTGGATGATCTGAACAGGGCTCACTGGGGAGCACGGGGGGCGGGGAATTTATCCTACTGGGGAACAGCATGGGCTTTGGAGTCAAATATATGTGGGTTTGAGTCCCTCCCCTACTACTTATTAGTTGGGAGAGTCTGGGCATGTTACCAAACCTTTCTGAACCCCAGTTTTATACACACAGATACTAATATCTTCCTCCTAAGGTTGTAAAAATTAGGTGAGGTAATGCAGCAGTCCCCAACCTTTTTGGCACCAGGGACCAGTTTCATGGAAGACAATTTTTCCACAGATCGGGTTGCGGGGGATGGTTTTGGGATGATTCACGCACATTACATTTATTGTGCAGTCAAACCTCTCTGCTAATGATAATCTGTATTTGCAGCTGCTCCCCAGTGCTAGCATCATTACCTCAGCTCCACCTCAGATCATTAGGCATTAGATTCTCACAAGGAGTGCACAATCTAGATCCCTCGCATGCGCGGTTTATAGTAGTATTTGCGCTCCTAATGAGAATTCTCATGCCTCTGCTGATCTGATAGGAGGCGGAGCTTATGCGGTGATGTGAGCCATGGGGAAGGTGTGTAAATACGGATGAAGCTGCCCTTGTTCCTTGCCGCTCACCTCCTGCTTTGCTGCCTGATTCCTAACAAGCCCAGGGGTTGGGGACCACAGAGGTAATGCCTGGCCAGCACTTACCATAGAGCCTACAACATAGTAAGCATTCAACAAAAATGCAAGCAATTATATCTCCAAATCTCAGGGTTCTTCTTCACTTTTATTTCCACATGTTTCTTTCTATCAAATTTGATGGCAGATTTCCACAGAAGAATCCTAGGGTGATTTCACTGACCAAAAACCTGGCAGTGTATCAGGGTCTCAGCAGGCCTGATAACTCCCGCCCTTTTGAATGCCTTGTAACCATTCTAGTGGATAATTAGAGGTAACACTTACGTGGTGCTATGACATAACGTTTTGTGTCAAACAATATACGACATTTTAGAGAGTATTCACTGGCCCAAATTTTTCTGTGCCCAGGCTACCTATATGTATTCAGAATCAAGCTCTTGTAAATGGCAAGGACATTCTTGCAGTTTTTCAGGCCAAAAGACTGTGAGTCATCTAGCAGTAAGGATCCCCAGTTTGTGCCCAAGCGGTCCAGCTTTGCTCCTGGTGTGGGAATACTGTAAAGAGGCAGTGGAGTTGAGTGGTTTGAACTCAAGACTCTGAAGCAGAACTTCCTGGGTTTGAAACACATGTTTGCTATATAGCAGCTATGAGACCTCAAGGAACTTAATTACCCTCTCTGTGCCTTAGTTTCTTCATCTGTGAAATGGGAGTAATACCATACATACATACCTTATTGGATTGTGGCGAAAGTTCAGTTAGTTAAGAAAGCAAAGTACTTAGAACATAGGAAGTGCTCAGAAAATGTTAGCTATTATTATTCATTAGAAAGTAAGCTCCACAAAGGTAGAGATTTTTGTTTGCTTTGTTCACTGCTATATCCCAAGCACATAGAACAGTACCTCGTGCACAGTAGGTGTGCACAGTACATATTTGTTGAATATCGGAATAGATCCTTAATTCCTCTTTCTCTCACGTCTCACCTTCTATTTTCAAAAAATACCTAGAATGTGACCAGTATTTATTGCTACCATCTGGTCAATAGTTTCCATCTCCTTTCACCTGAATTATCACAACAGCCTCCTAACTGGCCTGTCTGCTTCGGTTTTTTTATACCCTATAACCTGACCATACTCCCTCTGATCCCCACCAAATTTTTTCTTCAAACAGCACTCGGAGTGATCCTTTTAAAACATAAGTTAGATCATGCTTTTCCTCTGCTCAAAACCCTTCCATGGCTCCCACTCTCAGGAATGGGCAAAATTTTTACCTGTTCTGCTTTTAGCTACCTCTCTGGTCTCATCTTCTATGACTTTCCCCTTTGCTTGTTGTATTCTGGTCACACTGGAACAGTGTCAGCATTTCTTTAACACATCAAACACACACTCCTGCCTCAGGGTCCTTGTACTTGCTGTTCGCTATGCTGGAAATGCTCCCTTCCCAATATGCCCTTAGTTTACTTCCACGCTTCCTTCGGATCTCTGCTCAAATACTGCCATTAGAGAGAACATTCCTGATCATCCTACATAAAACAGCATCCCAAGCCCTAGCATTCCCTAGCCACCTCACTCTGCTTTACTTTTCTCCACAGCATTTATTACCACCTGACACATTTGTCATTTGTTTATTACTCATTGTCTATCTCACCTCACCAAAATGTCATCTCTACAAGGACGGGAACTTTGGCAGTTTTGTTCACTGCTGTCTCCTAAGCACCTGAAACCGTGTCTGGAATATTTTGATTTCTTGGTAATTATTTGTGGAATGAATGAATGAATGGTTTTGAAAAAGTAATGTCCCTCACTAGTATCTTCTTGCTACAAGTAACAGCATATATTCTAAGATAATGTCATCCCAGGGCCAGTTGTGTTTGGCTTTGATTACTGGAGACTGGAGAAAAGGAATTTCTCCTTGATGCAATTAATTTGATAGGCAAAATACAGGAACACAAAGGGTTTGTGAGGGAAATTATTAACAAAATTTTTGTCTCCTCTTTGGGGGTGAAAATTCAGAGGGACATCAGCTCCTCCATGCTGTGGGCGTGGTCAAAACCTTGCCAGCCTGGGATTGGGGGTATTGAGAGTCATCTCTCCCTGGTTGCACCAAAAAATCATTCCAAAGAGTCCCTTCCATTATTATTTTTTTTTTTTGAGACAGAGTCTCACTCTGTTGCCCGGGCTGTAGAGTGCCGTGGCATCAGCCTAGCTCACAGCAACCTCAAACTCCTGGGCTCAAGCAATCCTTCTGCCTCAGCCTCCCGAGTAGCTGGGACTACAGGC
>CAUYRT010062252.1:0-52794 GCA_963574885.1 Lepilemur ruficaudatus | reverse complement strand
TTTTTTTTTTTTTTTTTTTTGAGACAGAGTCTGACCCTGTTGCCCGGGCTAGAGTGAGTGCTGTGGCGTCAGCCTAGCTCACAGCAACCTCAAACTCCTGGGCTCAAGCAATCCTTCTGCCTCAGCCTCCTGAGTAGCTGGAACTACAGGCATGTGCCACCATGCCTGGCTAATTTTTTCTATATATTTTTAGTTGTCCAGATAATTTCTAATTTTAGTAGAGACGGGGAGTCTCGCTCTTGCTCAGGCTGGTTTCGAACTCCTGACCTTGAGCGATCCGCCTGCCTCAGCCTCCCAGAGTGCTAGGATTACTGGCATGAGCCACCGCGCCCGGCCCCTCAATCTCAAGAATAGAATATATTCTGCTCTTCTATCCCTTATCTGATGGAAATGGTGATGGTGGTGGGAGGTAAGTGCAAAATCTTTCCAGGAATAACTCTCTACTTTCAAGGACCACAGGAAGGGATTTACTTCTTCTTTCCTACCTTGACTTTTATCATCTGCTATAGCATGAAAAGATGCTCTGAACAAAAATTGGCAAAATTATAAAATACAAAACAATACCTCTTTATTATATTTGCAATTTCCTGGAAAAGTGCCTTCTCATCAGCAGCATAGGTAACTTCTAGTCCTGTAATTCCAGATCTAATAAGTAATGGAGTCTGATATCTGATATCTAAAAAATAAATAAAACATTTATTGTTTACTTTATATAACAGTACATTATATAATACTATGTAATACAGAAATAGTATCCCTTTTACTTTTAAGTGAAATTGTGCTACTGAAATATTTCTAATTAAGAAAGCATCCCCTCAAAGGAAAAACATAATTAACTGAATTTCTTGAAAAATTTCTTAAAAGATTTTCTAGTTTAATATATAACTGGAGCGGGGAGGGGGGCAAGGGCAATGTACGTAACCTTAACATTTGTACCCCCATAATATGCTGAAATAAAAAAAAATTAAAAAAATATATATATATAACTGGAAATTCAAATTTCGTATTTTCAGTTATTCTCCTGAAAAGACTGCATTCACAAAATTCCCTAGATAATAACATATCACTCACGAAGAATTATTTCTTTGTTTCTCTCTTTACTCTTCCTAATTGGAAGAGCTTTGCTTAGTAAAGAATTTTTTAATCAATGTTCTGTTGAAAAATGTTTAACAATCACTTCTCCAGGAAAAAAAAAAGCCCTGATTTGTAGTGCTTGCCTCTTTCATGATATAAAGACCCTGCCCCCCAATGGCTGATTTCAAACTACCAAAGTGACATTGACTAGTTCAAAAAATTCATGAAAATTCAGTAACTGTTTCTGTGAGCTGGTGGTATGGGCCAGTTCAACTATGCACAGAACTTATTAAACTGCAAATTCTTATATGGTTTTATTCTGTGTTAAGACTTCCTCTTTAGTAGACTGAATTCACTTGTAATGGCTACCATTTAAAGCTGCAGACAACATGATGTTTTATAAAATGCTGTATACAGTATACTGTATGAAGAACCTCTGAACGAAAAGTATATGTATTTAGAAAAAGATATAAACAAAGTGAGAATATATCTTAAAAGACTCATATAAATCATTAACTTAGTCACAGAAACTTCCTAAAGTAAAGAGAAACCCTGTATAAGTAGCAAAATACTTGCATAAGCATATATAAGGAAGACTGTACATCCAATCTAGAGATAATCATTTGATTCCTTATAAATAGTAGTTTATAAAATAATACTTAGAACAAATTACATATGCTAATTAGAACTTTTATTAAGACCTCTATATAATATTGCTTCTGACTCTCTTTTAAAAAAATAGAGACAGGGTCTCACTATGATGTCCAGGCTAGAGTGCAGTGGCTATTCATAGGTATGATCATTGTGCATCACAGCCCTGAACTCCCAAGCTCAGGTGTGATCTTTTTGCCTCAGCATCAGAGTAGCTAGGACTAAAGGTGTATGCCACCACACCTGGTTGCTACTGACTTTTGACAATAATTCAAGAAATAATAATGAATCTAGGACACAGTTATATACAACCCGTTACCCCCACCTTTGCAAACATTTTAGAAAGGAATTCTTAAGCTTGCTTGGATTAGATCTCCAGCACAGAAATTCTCCCTGTGAAAAAGTTCATCCTAGAGAGGGCAAGTGTATCATTAATAAAAATGAACAATACCTTGACTGGACACTGTCTTGTCTTTATCAATCACTATTACACCTGTGAGTTCTGTTTTTTCTGTATCTGGTAGTGGAGTGTCAGATGAGATGCAGTAGAACAGAGCACAGATTGGGTCAAATTCAGGATCTGGTTCTAAGTCTCTTCTAGTTCGAGCATGTAATTCCACACTGATTAGGGTAAGATTCTGTATCTATAAACGGAAATAAAAATTATGCTTTAAAATTTTTTCTGAAAACACACACAAAGCAGTATGTTTCACTAAGATTCTAAGGAAATACGTCTGTAAAACTACAGAAAATATGGCCCCAAATCACGAAGGTACAATTTAACACTCCACAGATTAAAACAAAAGATTTTTACTTCCAAGATTAGATTAAATCAATCCATGTTTATATTTCAGACAATCTATTGTGCTCTAATTTCTCAATAACAACACTTAAAATTTTTTGTCTATTTAATAAAATTTATACAGTGCCTCTCAATTTTGTCAATTCTGGTTTGAAAAACAGGATGACAGGATAAGCGGTTGTACACTGAAACCAAAGTCTGTCACTTTTTACTCTTTTTTATTTTTATTTATTTTTTTGAGACAGGGTTTCGCTCAGTCACCCATGCTAGAGTGCAGTGGTATCATCATAGCTCACTGCAACTTTGAACTACTGGGCTCAAGCAATCCTCTTGACTCAGCCTCCCTTGTAGTGGGGACTACAGGCACATGCCACCACACCTGGCTAATTTTTCTATTTTTTTTTGTAGAGACAGGGGTCTTGCTCTTGTTCAGGCTGGTCCCAAACTCCTGGCCTCAAGCAATCCTCCTACCTCGGCCTCCCAAAGTGTTAGGATTACAGGCATGAGCCACTGTGCCTGGCCACTTTTTACTCTTTATGCAGTTTAAACTGTAGTTTTAACTAAAAAGATAGGCTTTTTTTTTTAGTTTAAAGTTCCTACTCACTAATTTGCTACTATTTGAGGGCTACTTAGACTTTTGCATACACTAGGTGGTTTTTAATTATAATTTTTTCCTGGGGTGTGTGGGAGGGAACCTGCTATGGTATCAACTACACAATAGCCAGATTTTTACTCATGTATACTTTCTCTTTGACAAATAATGCAAAAAAATTAATATTTGCTTTTCACACTTATTTTCCTATGCTAATAAAAACTCTTCCTTTACTTGCTATTTTGTGATACAGGAAAAAATAAAAATAAAAAAATAAAAACTCTTCTTAACTGTAATCCTTAGTTTTCTTCCTAAAATCAAGACAAAGTAGGTAGAAACTCTAAGAAAAACAAAATATAGATTGAATTCATGATTATAGCTGGAATTATACCCCATCATTTTATACCACATACCATACTTTGCAATGGAAAATAGTAGACAACTGTTACAATATTGGTATTTATTCAGATCACATAAATTTAACAAAATTTGGATTTTGTATTTATCTTGCATGCAAACTATTGAAGAAATGTAAATGCAAGGCTCTTACTAGTGATGGGAATAGAATTTGGTAAATCTCTTTGGTGGAAGAATCTATTACAATTAAAAATGGACATATCCTTTCATCTAGCAATTCTACTCCTGAGAATCTTTTATCCCACAGATATACTCATCCATGTAGCCAAAATACATGCACACGGATGTTCATGCAAGATTACAATGGCAAAGACTGGAACAAACCTAAATGTCTATCTGTTGGAGACTGGTTACATAAATGAAGTGGTACCCACAAAGGCTACAAACAATGGAATAATCTGTAACTTTTAAAATTTTCAAAAGTATGAGCCAGATCTATATGTCCTAATGTCAAAAGGTCATTATAATACATTGGGTTAAATGGGACCACTGAATATATTATACTTCTATATATGTAAAAAATGCAAGTACATGAATAAAAATTTCTGCAGAGAGACAAAAAAAAGGTAGAACTACTTATTGCCTTTGCAGAAGGAAACTTATAGCCTGAGGTGGCAGAGAAGCTTATTTTTCATTGTAAATCTTTTGTCCTGATTGAATTTTTCCATGAACATGCAATACTGCATGTATTCATCATTAATTTTATTAAATAATTTTTAAAATATAAAGAACATGAGTTATGTTTGTATAAGACTTAAGAAAACAAATACAAATCCACCACTTTTCTCAGAAATATAAATTGCTGTTTCTATTTAAAAATATTAATATGAAAAAATATCAAATGAAATCAGGAGTTAAGGGAAAGAGCTTTTACTTTTAAATGCATACTCTTTGGGACTTAATTTTTAACAATAAGCATGCACAAATTTAGTAAATGCAAAAAATTTTAAATGGAAAATTTCTCCCACAAAGCCAAACAAAACGTAACATTCAGTTTAATTAGAAAAGAATGAACATGAGGAAAGACTATGGAGAAGACTGTGAAGACAATTTCAGGTCAAAAGAGTCTTGGAGATTTATTTATTTATTCACGAAGCCAAATTTTCACACTCAATTTTTGCTTTTCTATTCCTTGATATAGATGCATTACTGTGCTTATGGGTATTTTTTTTTTTTTTTTTGAGACAGAGTCTCACTCTGTTGCCCGGGGCTAGAGGGCCGTGGTGTCAGCCTAGCTCACAGCAACCTCAAACTTCTGGGCTCAAGCGATCCGTCTGCCTCAGCCTCCCGAGTAGCTGGGACTTCAGGCATGCACCACCATGCCCGGCTAATTTTTTTTTCTATATAGTTTTAGTTGGCCAATTAATTTCTTTCTATTTTTAGTAGAGATGGGGTCTCGCTCTTGCTCGGGCTGGTTCTGAACTCCTGACCTTGAGCAATCCTCCTGCCTCGGCCTCCCAGAGTGCTAGGCATTGCAGGTGTGAGCCACTGCGCCTGGCCCTTATGGGTACTTTTTAAAGCAAACTATTCTGTATAAAGAAATGGTGAGAGAGATGTAGTGAGTGTGACTAGGTGAGAGGAAGATAAAAAAGTAGGGCAAAAATTCCAACCCTTCTCTTGTGCACTGAGTATCCGATATGCAGAAGAAAGAGAGATTATCCCAGGGTAATGGAAATAGAGGGAAAGAATGCTATGGGCACAATTTCCTAAAGAAAGGGAGAGAATCATGTAAAGATTTTTTTGGGTTCATTCCCTGTTTTGACCACCAGGAGGCTGTTATGTGCCTTGAGATGAGGAAAGCCTGCGTCAGGAGGAAAAAGCTGTCAGCAACACCCAAACCTCCTGAGTGAATTTGACTTCAAGAGGGCCCCTGATTCTGAAATGGGGTTACCCAGAAAATGTAGAAAATTACATTTTTCAAATAAGAGAATAATCAAATATAAGACGTCTTTTTGCTAAGGCCTATCACATTTGCTTTAATAAATAACATTGACAACAAATTTTTCTTATTTTCTGATTTGGGGTGTACATTTCATAACACATGTATTCTTGAGTTTATCACTTAATTTATCTGGGCTTTAGGGGTTAGTACAGTCCTGGGTACAAAATAGGGACTAAATGAATGCTGTTAAATGAAAAAAATGAACAAATGAGTAAATGAGGGAGTAAGACTATGTTCCAATCTAATTTGAAAAAAATATAATTCTCAGTTCAAATTTAGAGTAAAAATGAGATCAATATTAATATTAAAATTTTTCTTTCAGTTTAATCCAATCCTTAGAATAGTTTATGACAAAATTGACTTGAGAACAAAAAAACAAAGTAAAAAATCAAATCACAACTTAAAGGTGGTTATTTATTCTCTGCTTTAAGGGCAAAGATATAAAACAATATAAACTAGCACTGTACAATACTAGTATTAATATATATTTATATTTTAATATAATGAAAGCCACATGTAATTTAAAAATTTCTAATAGCCACATTTTAAAAAAGCAGCAAAAACAGGTTAAATGAATTTTAAAACTTTTTTTTTTTTTTAAGAGACAGCGTCTCGCTCTGTCAGCCAGGCTGGAGTACAGTGGCTACAGTGGTAGCTCACTGCAACCTCCAACTGCTGGACTCAAGTGATCCTCTTGCCTCAGCCTCCTGAGTAGCCAGGACTATAAGCATGTGCCACCCATGCCCGGCTAGTATTTAATTTTTTTTTGTGTGTGTCTGTAGAGAAGAGGTCCCACTATGTTGCCCAGGCTGGTCTTGAACTCCTGGCCTCAAGCGATTCTCCCACCTCAGCTTCCCAAAGTGCTGGGATTACCGGTGTGAGCCACTGTGTTTGGATGAAAAACATTTTTATTTAATCCAATATATATCAATAATATTTCAACATGAAATCACATAACAATTCCTGAGATACTTTATATTCTTTTTCCCACTAAGTCTTTGAAATTGGTTATGTATCTTACATTTATAGCACATCTCAATGTGTGTGCTAAATTTTCTATGGCAATACCTACATTTAGATATAAAATTTACAGTTACAAAATACTGTTACGTACCTAAAGTTCTAAACATGCTTAAAAGTTTTCCAATAAATACCAGTTTTTAAATCTACATTAATTAAAATTAGGTATAATTTAAAATTCAGGACCTGAGTTGTATAAGCCAAATTTTAAGTTCTCAGTAACCACGTTGCTAGTAGCTACCGTAATGAGAGCATAGGTACAGACAATAAAAATGTATTCTGATTTCCACCTTATTGCCAGTCAGATATGCGCTGAGTTTGTTTTTTGTATACAAATAAATTTATAGTGACCCATTCACATATTCTTTCCAATTCACACTGTGACTGATGTACATTTCTGCAAGACAGTGTCCTACTCTTTGGCATAGAATCTACACTGTGAAGATGACTGGGTTATATAGAGATTACGTGAATGAATGGATCTATCTTCTTCTGTAACAAGCTCTAATCCACTGAGTTAATCAAAGGGAAAATACAAGTAACTATAACATCTGGGATGTGATATAACATCCTAATATAACAATCCCCAAATAACAATACTTCCCCCAAATAACAGACTTCCCAATAGTTCAAAAATCTTTTCTAACTACCTTTTATAAGCTGAGTTTCAGTAATAAGATTCGTGAAACCAAAAGTAGTCTCAGCAACTTATAGATGCTTTAAAAGTTTTTCTATTAAATATAAATACATAAAATAGTATGAAATATAAGAACAAAATGAAGATTAATTAGGATAGAATTCAATGCATTCCTCCCTCATTAAAAAATTTCTATTTTTTTTTCACAGAATAAAACGTAAGAGTCAAACACAGGTGTATGTCCTTACTGTTGCAGTTTTACCTCATGTAAAGCTTTTGCCTCCTGTAAGTTTTGTATGCTGACTTTGAAACCATAAGTATTGTTTAAAGATGGTCCATCAATCTGAGAAGTTTCTTTCTTTGGGGTATATACTGCTGCAAATTGATTCTATTAAAAAGAACACACATAGCCAGAAAAAGATAAATGACCAATCTCTTGATTAGTTATTCCCACTTTGAAAATACGCTTTACGTATTTAGTAATAAATGATAAAACTAATATCATCTCTTTAATTTCAAGGATAAATAGTGTTTAATTAATATTCTTTTTATGCTAGCAATTCAAGATACCAGAACTGGACATACATAGAAATATCTGATATAATCTATAAGCAAACCATATGTTGATCTCTGAGTTTACAAGCCCCAAATATTGAAAGTAATAGTCTTGAGAGAGTGGACATTTATACCACATGGACATTTATCTTGACCTTTCTTGTAAGTAAGAAAAGCAGGCAATCAATATATTTGCAACTTCTTTGGCTAAAGTTTGTAAAAGATTTGAAATTCTGAATTTATAGTTTAATATAACATGTGTCTGAAAGGTGAATTAAACAATGTAAATAATATTCATGAGTTTAGAAAAAACAGAATCTTTCCATTTCTTAAAAAATATTTTTTCTGATTTCCAAATCCATAAACTGTTTTCACTGAAGTGTTGACTTACATTCACAACACACTGGTACAGAACTTGTTTTTAATATATATAGCTTATAATTCAATAATACTGTTTTATAAATGAAAGTTTAAAAAGTATAATCTCAAAATAGAAATACTAAAATATATTTTATGTAGTTAATGATATTTATGAGAAGTGGCCAATATGGAAGTGATTTCTATCATCATATATTTCCAAGGATACATGTCAAATGCATACTTTTTTCACATAACCATTTACTTCTAAGTATTGTCATATTTTTAGTATTTGGATAAAGACATTTATGACTTTTCAGAGTTTCAGTAGTAAATAATGCTCTCCTTTGCTACTTAGTAAAAATTAATATGGTTATATTTGAGAAAAAAGTAATAAACCAAGAAAAAGGATATATTTTTGGTGGGATCAAAAATCACTTACTTGAGCTCTGCTGTCATTGGATTGTTCTGATTTTGCCAGTAATCAGTTAATGTATTTGTATCCTCATAATCCACATTTTGGCTATCATATTCACTTTCTCTGTAATATTTGTATTTACACATAAGAATCTTTTAGATCCCAACAACAAAAAAAAAACTAAAAAAAAAAATAGGCAATTTCTTGTTGTCTCAAAGATAAGTAAATAATGATGCAAAAATATCAGTAATAAAAATTTTTAAATTGAGACAAAGTTATCAATTATGTAACTGAAATCTAAGAATAAGACTGGATCTTCCACTGATTTTTAAAAATGTTTAGTATAGTTACCTTTGCTTGTGTTAAGAGTACTCTTCTAAGAGAGTCAGTATTACTTCCTTTCTTATTACTCAACTTCTGGGTTTTGGGTTCTGTAGAAAAAAATTTCACATTTAACATGTATATCAAAATTACCTGTTTTTAAAAATACCTTCATTGTTCTAAATATTTAAGTATCACTTGTGAGTACTGTCCTATGAATTCCTCCAAAACTTCATAACTTAAAAATGAAACTAATTCAAGCCTCTGATCTCCATCAAAGTAACCTTTAAATTTTGTATTTTAAAATAAATACTCTTAGGTTTTAATTATCAAGTTTTATACCTTAGTCATTACCCTAGAGTATTATTTAATTCATTTATTCACTTATTTATCAAGTATCTGTGATGAGAAGGAAAAGACATAGTGTCTGCCTTCATAGGATCTAGAGAGAAAATCAGTCATCAAAAACATAGAAAACAAAATTACAACTGGAGTAAGTACAACAAAGGGGAATATAATTGGGAATATCTAGTCATGGAGACTAGGGAAGGCTTCTTTGAACTGCATTCTGAATAGAGTAAGTAATTAACTAGAAACAGAGTGAGGCTTTTCCTTGATTACTGTGCAAAAAACCCTGGGAATTACTAACAGTAGATAAGATGGCTAGTGCAGGAGCCCAGGCAAGAGATGACAGCTTGGCTTAAGGTTATGGTGGTAGAGGTAGAATGAAGTAGATAGATTTGGGTTGGTTAGGAGATAAACAAGTGATAGGATTTGGTAATGGATTGGAAACCAGGGTGGGTAGTGAGGGAATCAGGTGTGTGTTAAAAATATATTCTATGTTTCTGATTTGTGTAGCCGACTGAGAAAAACACAAGCACTATTCACTGAAATAAGAAAAACTGAAAGAACAGATGGATTTCTATGTGTGGGAATGTATGTATGTATATGAATGTGTTGGGGAGGTGATGGTCAATGTGTACACTGAGATCATGAGTTGGTTTTAAAAACATTGGTCTTGAAGTACCACTGAGCATTCAAGTAGAATGCTCAAGTATATCCAGCATAGGTAGCTAGATATAGTGTTCTGGAGCTTAAAATAAAGTTCTGAACTGGAAATTAAAATCTGTGAGTTATCTGTAACAATCCTGTGGGTAGGAATTAGATCATTTAGGGAAAAATAAAAAAGGCTTAAGTCCAAGCCTTAATAAACTCCCAACATTTAGATAATAAATGAGAATAGTGAGAGGAGCCTCAAAGAAAAGCAAGTTGGAATAAAAAAAGAGGAGGAAAGCCAAGAGGAGAAGAAGCTCCAAGGAAGGTGTGGTCAAATGGCGTCTCAGAGGGCGTATGATAAGAACATATGGCTGTCTATACAAGAGCCATAATGGTGGAATGGGGGGGGCAGAATTCAGTTTAGAGTGGGCTAAGAAATGAGTAGAAGTCAACTAAATGTAGTTGTTAAACTAGAGAAATCATTTAAGAAATTTGGCTTTGAAGGGGAGGAGAAAGAGAATTTGGCTGGAGATTTGAGGTCAAGGGAGGTTTTTTTTTGTTTCTATTTTAAAAGGTGCGAGAGGCTTGGGTATGTGTAAAAGCTAATGGGAAAAATCAAGTTGAGAAGGTAAGGCTTCTGAGAGGGCTCCTGCCTTTTCCTGGAAGGCAGGAAGATAGGATGGAAGCAAAATAAGTAGATTTCACAGCAAAAAGATGAAAAAGTTTCCGTATGATGACTTTCCAAGACATGACAAAATAACAACTTTTTATTTGCTGAGCCTTAACTTCACTTAAAAGCTCCGATTTTTCATTGCAGTCTAATGTCTTCATTTCTATCTTTGAAGAACAATTATGAAAACTTTCCATTATCTACACACTTACCTGTTGATAAAGGGCTAAGGTCAGTTACTTCAGGAAGCTTTTCCGGTTTTCTCTGTATTACTGGTGTACTATGAAGGCAAAGTGATTCACATTTCCCTGTTCTTGCCCTAGCATTAATTGGAGATATCACTAGATGTTCCCGAGGCTCACTGCATGGGCTTTTCTGTATACTATTTTTTATTGGCTTTAAGAAATTCTCAACAGCCAAAGAACGTAGATCCTCTATTGGCGATGAGGGTCTATCATCTCCATTCAATGTTCTGGAATCTGGGGATGTTGCTTGTTGCCATGGGGGAATTACTGGAGAACCAGGAGGACTATAACTAACATAATAGTTATCATCATCATCTTCATCTTTCTCAGGATCACTTGCAGAAGCAACTGGTGGTAGTATCTGATTTTCACTTGCAGTTTGACTGCATCTTGTGGTTGGTACTTGTAAAACAATCTGAGAATTATCAACATCTTCCTCAGTATGTGCTGTAGTGGGGAGTATATGTGGACTTACATCTACTTTTGGTGGCATTACAGATTTGTCATCTGGGTTAACTGAAGAGCCAAAGTTCTCAGCAGATTTTACTCTATTTGGCTCAATTTTAGGCAGTTTCTTGGAACGTTCATATTCTTCTTTGGCTTGAAGCCACACTTGAACCAGTTGTCGACTTGGGGCACATTTGCAAGGCATAATCACAATTTTTTTATCTTCAACCATTTTATGGCTATTATTTGATCCTTTATTGACAATTCCTTGGCCATTGCGAAGGGGTGACCCTGGTCTTGGATTTTGAGTCATTGCTGAGAATGCTGTTTTCCACAGACGAAGTCCTTCCAAGGAAAAGTCTCCCTCAAACTCAGCCAGATCATTTGGAAGTCGAGTTTCCACCATGAGGAGCCGTCCACCAATCTCCCTATAAACGACATATTTTAGGACAACTGTTTTGTCTCAGAGAGCAATTTCTAAAATATTTAATTCCCTATCCTAGAGATTTTTAAAGTCCACTTTGGAGTCTTAAAAATGCCCATCTCTTTCTGCCCACAGTGCCCTCCCTCCATTTTAGGCAGGTATCCTCTATCTTTAGTCTCAATATGCTTTTCCTCACAGGTATATGACTACTACATCAATTTAAAGACTATCCCTGGATTTTACCTACTGCTTCTTCCTATATTCTCTAGTATCTATAGTAATTTAGCAAAGCCAATTTAAATGAATCTTTATACCCCACCCTCAAGTGCTCTACAAACATTAAAAAATCACACACAATTGAGGTAAATTACCCTAATTCCTTGTTCCCTTTACATGGCAGGGTTTAACACTAACATAAGAACTTAGGAGTTGGTAGAATCCACAGGATGCAGACCTTAAATGCTACTAATGTACGTATATGTGGGGAATCACTAATTAAAAGACAGTCTGGTTTAGTTTCCAATAGTTATAAATATTAAGTGAAACCTGTCTTTCTAGGTTAGTCTACTACTACTAATAAGTCTACTTTTTATTCTTCCTGATAACTCTATTATGGATATGAAGATAGTTTTTTCAATCACTTCTCTTTTTTTTTTTTTTTTTTTTTTTGAGACAGAGTCTCACTCTGTTGCCCGGGCTAGAGAGCTGTGGCATCAGCCTGGCTCACAGCAACCTCAGACTCCTGGGCTCAAGCGATCCTCCTGCCTCAGCCTGGGACTACAGGCATGCGCCACCATGCCTGGCTAATTTTTTCTATATATTTTTAGTTGGTTCAATTCATTTTTTTCTATTTTTAGTAGAGATGGGGGTCTTGCTCTTGCTCAGGCTGGTTTCGAACTCCTGACCTTGAGCGATCCACCCGCCTCTGCCTCCCAGAGTGCTACGATTACAGGCATGAGCCACCGTGCCCGGCCACAATCACTTCTCTTAAGACACGATTCTCCAAATGTCCTGGTCATCAAAACTCAATTAACTGGATTCATGTTTTCTGATTTGGAGCTGAAGGAGGAACATCGGGTTTACCACAGTTTCTTATCCTTTTTATATGGGAAGATTTTGGCCCCTCCTAGTAACTGTAACCAGCATCTAGCACCTTCCCTGTACCCATTTCCTGGTTATGTGAAAAATTAAAAACAGAATTATTTCTGTTGTAGGAAATGAGTACACATACCATGTGATCACACCCAACTCTAATACTAATGATACAGAAGACAGGAATAATGATAATGAATTGGTGAGGTGTGTAAACTCAGCTTTCTTGCACATTATTAGCAGCATGGTAATCGCTACAACTCACTGGGAAAAATTCATAATATATATCAAAAGCCTTAAATTTTTTAGTAGTTCTACTTCTAGAGCTATAAGGAAAAACTCCAAAATAAATACATTATGAAGAAGCACTAATTACATAATTTATCTAGTGACAAAACAGGATACAGTTTTTCTTTCCAATAATATATACGTGATAGAATATTCTGCAGCCATTTAAAATAATGCTTCAAGAATCTCATAAATTTGGAAAATGTTTATAATGTCATATAAAGTTAAGTGAGTAATCTGGATACAATACTGTGACTATAGTAAGGTCACACTTCACAGAACAAAACAAAGTAAAAACTATACATTTTAAACATTGAAAAAAAAACTAAGAAAACAGAAAACACATCAAAATATTATAGAGGTTGTTACCAGGTAGAGAAATGCTGCGATTTTTACTTCTTCTTTTATACTTCTTAATTCTCTATATTGAATAAATAGTTTCATATTTTAAAAAGTTTTTCAAAAATGATTATTGTTCTTTTATTTTAGCTGCAGGAGAAGTGTCAAAGTTGGACAATAACAACACAAAGTTAATGACTAGCACATAAGTTTGCTAACTAAAAATTTAAAAAATATGTAAAGCTGAGGTAGAAAAAAATAGTTTGATTAAAAAATATACAATAACTTAAAATGGAGTAATGGCATGAAATGTAAATTATACTTCAATAAAGAAAAAAAAGAAAAATAAATAAATAAAATATATATACCATAATAACTACTGATAAAGTCAAAGTCCCCAAAATAATGGAAACTAATGTCTAAGACACAGACTGTAAATATTCTAGCAGTGAAATAAAGAGAAAGAGTCCTAGAGGGTTCTAAGCAAAACAAAACAAACCTGTGTGCTAGGAAGCAGGGGAAAGTGTTTCTGCCCTTCACTTTAAATCACTGTAGGAGGGAATTTCTACTCTACATATCTGGTCACCTTTTCTCACACCTTTTTTAAAAAATAAATTTTATTATGTATATTTAAGGTATATAATATGTTATGAGACACATATATGTGTATACAGTTATATATACATCTAGTAAAATGGTTATTATAATGAAACAAATTAACATATCTATCACCTCATATTATCACTCCTTTCTTAAAATGGACTCCTACAGGAATTATTGCTAATCTGTGGGGTAAAAGTCTACCATTCATTGTGGGATTTTTTGGTTTTAACTTTTTTAAAAAGACTTATTTTTTTTAATGCAGTTGTAGGTTCACAGGAAAACAGAAAGAAAGGTACACAGATTTCTCATATGTGTGCCCCCACGCATGCATAGCCATTATCACCATCCCTCACCAGAGGGATGTAACACGTGATACACATGTAACACATTTGTACATGTGTTACAAACGATGAACCTTCCTTGACACATCATGATCACTCAAAGTCCACAGTTTAAATTTGGGTTCACTCTTGGCTTGATATGTTCTATAGGCTTGAACAAATGATAACAACATGTATCCATATTGTATCTCCCACCCACCCACCCACTGGAGTTAGGAACATGGTGTTGCTTCAGGTCAGGGTATATATGCAGTGTTGCTTCTGCTCCAGTTGGCTAGTCATACTTCTTTCCATGATTTAGACTAAAGCAGGGATTGCCTTAGCAGTCTTAGTCATCCTATTCTGCTTCTGACTGGACAGCTGAAATGAACTGCCTCTCTCTGCAACCGGGCAAGTATAAAAGATCACAGACACATGGGCAGGAACAAAAGAACTGTCATTTAAACCTCCTAGATTAAGCTATGTTCTCCAATTTAGCTCTTATTAGATATACCCTAACTTGGTGATGAAGGTGGTACAGCACAATTACGCAACTACTGATTGATTAACCGGTACTGATTCCCGTTTTACTATTTGCCGTGTGTGTGTGTGTGTTTATGTGTCTGTTTGTCTATCAATTCTCTGAAAAGATTCTTAAGAGAAAGGAGATAAGGGAAACCAAAGCCCATTTGCACCCCTAATAACTTTATAAACTAACAATACAAACAGTATGATTCAAGATGTGAAACCACATGGAAAGAAAGAGGTTTATAGTAGAAACAACTTAAAAAAATAATCTTCATTTAAAGACATATTATAGGAGTACTTAAATGCATATGTATACTCATTTTCAAACACTTTTTAAAAAATCAAGTTTAGCATTTAAAAAACACTACTTTTAAAATGATCAGTGTAATACTTTTAAAGTATCATGACATCCTACTTAATCTTGCACCTACTTAGAGCGAGCACCTCTAATCCTTAAGGGAGACATGGTACTAAATAATAGTAGGTCCAAGTCCAATATTCATCAACTTAAATAAATTTCTCCAGGAGCAACCTCCATTTAGTTTGTGACTTTTCTTAATGAAGTCTGTAATTACAAATAGTTTTCACAATGATGTGCTTATAAATACAGTGTCACAGACAGAAAACTAGGAGCTATCAAATATTATATACAATTATTTAGTGTGAACCAAGGGAAAAAAATTCTGATTACCTGGGCTTTGCTGGTACATCAGAAGGATTACTGCAAAATGGTTCCTGGTAAACAGTTTCAGAAAGGTCATGATCCAACAAAGTTGCCATAATTTCTTCCCTACTTGGTGGGGACATAAGTGGTTTTAGAATGTGAGCAGTTCGAGGGGTGAAACTGCCATTTTTAGATTGTGAGGGAGAGCTGGTAGACCTTGGTGAACTATCAGGAGTTGGTGTCAACATATCATTGTTTCTTGAAACATACAGTTCTAAATCTTCAGAGGCTATATCCACAAGTTCACCATCAGGGGAGGAAAGTATTGTAGTAAAAGAGGTATTAACTGAGTCAAGAGACTGTCCCATTTCTTTTCTGGTGTGACCTTGAATCCAGTCTGAATTGCTTGGCTGTGGGAGGCTAAGAAACACTTCTTTGCTTACTGAACTCCTATTCAATCTGGATTTTTCATTTAGACAGGCCTCTGCCTGCTGAACACAGAAAGAATCCATTATTGAATTAGACCGAGTTGTAAGAGGATGAAAGCTAGTTTTCCACTGGTTGTGCCGATGATTCTCATTGCTATCAATGGATGACTTCTCAAAAAGTTCAGGACTTAAAGTACCAGATCTAATCCATGAGGTTGAGTCTGAGACATGATGCTTATCTTCATCACACTTCTGGTTGTCATGACTTAAAAACTCATTTTTTTCTATAGCTTGTCCTGGAAAAAGATCCTGAACGGCATCACTTAAGAACTTTTGAGGCAAATTCGGATCAGCTGGGACAAACTGACTTCCAGAATAAAAGCTACAAAATCCAGTCTGACCTATTGTGTTAATATCAAAATTATAATTATGTTCAGGAGATAAGCTATCTTCAAGTGAATAACAACTTTCAAAACCTGGATCTGAAAAAAAGATGGGACTATCATCTGATAGAGAGTTATCCAACTGGCCAGAGTTTTGTAAATTGAGAGAATCTACTTTTAGAAGTTTGGGAATTTTTTCTTTAGGTTTTGTACTTCTGGGAGTTCGAGGTTTTCTTGGAGATGTTACTGATCGTGTCCGTTTATTTGCTTTGTTATGTTCAAGGGAACCAGAAATATTTTTGTTTGGTTGATGTTTATTAGGTAATGGGTCTTGCATAATATTTGCATTTTGTGCTTTCTGCTGTCTTTTTTGTAACAATTCTTTTAGAACTGCCAGTCCAGACTGTCCTTCACCAAATGCTGAATGTGTTGACACATTTCGATTTTTACACTGAGAAAGTGCTTTGGTTTGTGAAATTGCTTCTGACAATGACCTTTGTTTTACCCTTTCAGGTTTAAAATTTGACATATCTAAAATAAAGCCCCTTTGTTTTTGCTCCCATGCTATTTGTTTGATTGGACTTCTTAAGGAAGTTACATAGCAATTATTAGGCATTTGGCTTTCCTCTGAAGCTGCATTTCCTAGAGAACAAATTTCACTGTGCTTTGACTGTTCTGCCATGCATACAATCTGCTGCTGACTATCTTTGCAATGCAAAAAATTAGTGGCATATGCCTGGTCCGGCTTTGATTCTAGGGAATTGCGATATTCATTTAACTTTCCAATAGACGACAAATGGGTTTTTTGTATGTTTGAATTATCTTCTGTCTTTGGAGACATTATAGCCGAAGATATCTGTGTACTCTGTGCTACCTGAGACAAATGGTTGGAAAGGTCAAATATATTTTTTTGAATCAAGGCTGACTCTTTTAGAGTGAACATAGCACTTTGATTATGAGACCTCTGAACATTAATTTTTGAGATTCCAGGTCCTACAGAATTACAGACAATTGATGGATGCAAATCATCTCGTGAACTGGGGAATGTCTGCAAATCTATAGACTTCTTGCTTTCTAGGAAAGAAGAAAAGCAGCCAGATAACTTCTGTTGTGCATTAATCCCAGTGGGTAGAGGAGCAGAAAGAGGATGATCTATAGTAGAGCCTATTAGTGGTGCATCTTTCTGTTTAAAAAGTAGAGAGCCTCCAGAACCGTTTGTGAGCTCAGACACATTCTGGTGTTTTAACACAAACTTAACTTCAGCACCAGACTGAGATTTTATTTTTTCATCCTTAAGTGTTATGTGCTTTCTTGATGTACCTTTCTCATTTGTTTTTTGTTTCTGTTTTGCTCTCGGTTTCTTTTTTCCATCATCTACTAGTTTATTTGTCTGATTTCGTTTGTTCCTTTTCTTAGTAACTACAGAGGGATTAATAAGCTTTGCTTTTGATTTCTTAACCTGTGCTCTCGCTCGACTATTCTTGCCTATGCGAGAATTAACAGTCTTACTATTATATGCATTGGGACCCTTAAAAAGCATTGCTTCTTTTTCTGCAGCAGCCATAATTTCTTCAGCTCTTGGATCTGTGGGAGACCAGCAGCGAGGTGGAGAGGAATTTATGGGACTTGTGCTTCTCTCAGAAAGAAAACCTAGTTTAGACATAACATCACTATAATTTAAGTCACAGTCTTCGGTTTCAGCATTATAAGACGGTGAGGGAGGAGAAAGAATAGCATGTGACCGTTTTTTTCTGAAAGACAAAGTTCTTTTAATATTTTCACTATTTGTCCTTTGTTGCTTACCAGTTTTTTTCTTAGCAGACTTATGTTTTGACTTTCTTCTATGACTTTTCTTTGGTGTTAGTGGATAAATGGGATATTTGGTTGCAGGCGAGTCAGGAACTTTTGGCCAAAAATCCTTTAAAGGTGCAAGTTTTTTATATAATTCTATTTTTTCCTCTGTTAATGTTACTTGTTTTTCTTTAGAGTCTATTTTTCCTAGCTTCACAAGCATATTCTTTCTCCCTCTAAATCTGTTAATAATAATATACTTTATGATGACAGGGGGCAGCTTTTTAGACATTTTTCTTCGTTTTCGAGATTTGAGAGTTCCATCTAAACTGTCACCAATTTCCATAGGATGAGGTAGGCTAATTTTTGAGTTGTGTGTTACAAAACTTGACTCACTATCTTCGGTCTCATAATTTACCTTGCGTTTGGCTCTAAGTGTGTATTTATTTCCATACAGTCCAAAGGACTGCTCAGTTTCTAAGGTTCCATCTCCAAAGTGACAGTCTATCAAACCATCTGTAGGTGTTTTATTTTCAAAAGCTCCACGAGTGGTTTTAATTAAATCACTGGCCAATACATTATCCTTCTCAGGATTATTATTACAGGGATTATTTTGTATACAATTATCTTTTGTGGATCTAGTTTCATTACTTTTAGTAGAAGGCTCTTGATGACCTACAAGTTTCTTTTTACTCAGTTTTAACCGGGATGGTTTATTGCCAGGTTGTAGTTTATATGTGACAGGAGATAGTTTCTGTGGTCTAGTGAGACAATTAGAAAGAACAACACTGGGAAAAAACATATAATGTGCTGCTTGCTGGCTGAGACTTGGTTTTTCTGTTTTATGTTCTTGAAATTCTTCATATCTAATTTTAAGTTTATTTAGTCCGCTTTCATCAGCAATGCTACTAAGAGAATGTACCATAGTTCTATTCTCCCCTGAGCATGACAGCAATTCACAATTTTCAGTAAATGGTGAAGGGAATAAACTGTTCAAAGCTGTGCTGTTTCCTTTTTCATTTCCTTCAGAGGATAATTTATTTTTTGAATGACTTAAGTCAGAAAAGTTGAAAGAGTTTTTGCCCAGTGTATTCTCATTAGGGTGACGGTGCATATGTATAAAAGGGGCATCCTTTTCAATCTTTCTAATGTTTGTATACTTTCTACTTGGTACTTGTCTTGTAACAGATGGAATATCTTCATCATAATCAAAAACACTAGTTTCACAGGAAGATCCTGGAAGGATATCTTTCTTATTACTCTCTTTATGAGAATTTTCTGAATGAATAGTACTGCTTAAAGATCCAGGGTATTTCACAGAGTAAGTGCTTTCCTTTGTAAAAGAAGTGACTGAATTATCAAGACCTTTTTCTATGTTGTTTGGTTGTGAAAGGTCTTCGATTAAATCTTCCTTGTTCAAAACATGGGAAGAAAGGGCACTTGTGTGTTTACACTGAAAGGTAATCTTAGCAGAAGATGGGGGTTCTAATGTAGCAGCATCTTTGTGAAAGATGGAGGGTTTTACTGATAGCTTGCTCGTTGCAATCACAGAAGAGTGGGTTCTAGAATTTTCGTTGTTCAATGGATTGTCTGAAATGAGGGAAAAATGAATTTATTTCATTCTACTATTTTAATTTTTGAAATTTTTTCCCATACTAAAATACTATCACTATGAAAGACATTATATGAAGTTTGTATGTTTAAAACAGTTATCTTAACAAAAAGGTCACTCCTATCATTAAGAAAATAACCTAAATAATCAAGAGTTAGTCATAATTATTTTAAATACATATTCCTTTGATCAGAAATAGATTATATTAATATTCAGTGCCTTTAGGGGAAGAAGGGGAAAATATTGTCACCTTAAAATTTTTTCATAAAATGCTTCTTTACATTATCACTTCAAATAAGATAAGCAAATTTCTTACAGTTTCCTATGCTACTTAAATGTTAACATGATAAACTGATTAAAGTTTATGAAGCTTGAAATCAGTGATCAACAAATGTTATATCCTCTTAGAAATGAGAAAGAATCACATATATCTACATTCTTTCAAAAGAAGTATCACTACAGCCTCACTTAGCTAACTATATAGGAAGTATGGTTATACTTTCAAAATCAAATATATTTTTAGCCCCTAAATAAACAAATGCTCACAGTAGACTTTTTACTTACCACTATTTTCATCTGCAGTTCCATCTAACTGAGGTATAGAAAGATTGGCTAGAAGTAAACTGTTATCACTCCATTCCATTTCTTCTTCTGAAGATGAGTCTTCATCTTCAGTTGAACTTCTGTGGGTATTTCTGCACAGTGATCTAGAGAATATTAAAATTCATCGGTGGGTATAATCATTAGAAAACAGCATCTCAGATGCAAGTAATTTGTCTAATTAGACTCTATAATAGTAAAACACTAAAAAAGATCTGAAAATTGTAACTTTAAAAAGAAAAAGAGATTTACTTTGCTTTATTAATATGTCTTACTCTAGTACCTGCAAAAAGTTATTACAAATAGACTATAATCTCTTTTATGTGAGCTAGAAAACACCATGATTCCTGCATTTATAGCTCCATAATATTCTGGATTATCATATCTAATCATGTTCTTCCTTATATTCTCCCTTTCAGCCTATTCTTAGATGTACACATATAGCTTGAGTGAGAACTAAGTAATCTCTAAAAAGGTCTAGCATATTTTAAAAAGTCTCCATAAATATACAATCACTACATTCTGAATTGGAAAAAACAAGAACAAAAAGATGAGTGAGGAGGCATTTAGGCTGGGGCTGAAGAGAAAATATCAGGGATCAGAGAGGAGCTAGGAAGTAGTAAAGGCATTGAGTCAATCTGACAGTGACTACAAAGTGGGGTTACTGAGAAATTTAGATGGATGGTGAAAAGTCCAGATAGTCTCTTAAGTTTCATCTCATACTGATACTAAGTTTATACTTTCCCTTTTATCTGGACAGGCGAACTTTCTTTCTATCCATACACAATTTTTTCTTTCTCGGGTCTCAAAAATTTGAAAATAATATCCCTGTATTATACATGGAACAGTTTCCCCATTAAGCCTTTCCAAATCACAATTTGTCATAAAATCACTCCCTTAAGATCTAAAAGAGATATCAGAGGTCATTTAGTCCAACTTGCTACTCAATGCAAAAATACTATTTTAACAGACCTGACACAATCTCTGCTTTTACATTCTCTGTGTAAGGGGCTTGCTGTCTTTCAGGGTAATCTTTCCATTGTTAATGACTCTAATTGTTAGTAATTGTCTTCCTACATTACACAAAATCTTTCTTTTCAACTTCCATACATTATTCTTGCTTTTGTTCTCTGTAGCCCTACAGAACAGGTCTATGCCATTTTCCACATGATAACCTTTAAAATATATGAAGACATTTATTACCTGTCTCATAACTCCTCTAATTAAACCAAACATTCTCTATTCAAATGTTCTTCAAAAGTGCCAGTGTTCACAGATCCTTCTAGTTTTCTTCCTCTCCTTTCTTAGCATACTTAAAATACAGTACTTAGAGTGGAATATAGCACCCACTATACACAATAAAATTAATAATTCCTTTTCTAGACAATATGCTTATACTATTCAATCTCTCTAATATATGTTAATATGTTAAGTTTTTTTAACCAAGGTTAAACTGGGCATAGTTTTCACAGAATTGGTTTAGTCAATGAACACACAAGCATGAATTTAATCATGGGATAAACTGTGCCTGTTATAGGAGAGATTATGTCAGAGAGCAGAATATAACATCATGTCTGAAGATTTTCATATCCCAATTAAGTAGAAAAATAAAAACTTTTGTTATATACAAATGAATATTGAATTCATAGATTACCCTTTTACCTTTCAGTAATGGCGTTGGGTTTGAAAATTTCAAACATAGACTTTAAAAAAGTTTTGGTATAGCCTAGAAAATTTAAAAGACAAGGATATTCAGTCTTTCAGGTTCAGAGGCTTAATTTTTTTCTATACCAGGAGCATACAGCTCAGGGGCAGAATCAAATCAGTCAAGTTCACAGAGACTGACTTAGAAAATCACAGTGCCATCTTAATCATTTATTTTGAGAAACAAAACAGAATAGCAGTGTTTGCTTCTGAGACTCTTCTATTTATTTATTAATTTGTAATATCTAATTCCTTCAGTATAATCAGACCTGGAAACAATTCCTCATCTTCAGCTGACTCTGTATCTTGTTGCTCCAATTCACAACAGTATAACTATCAGAGCCATTTTTTCCAAGTTCTGAGATAAGGAGGCACTTTGATTTTGCCCCATTTATCACTCTCACTGCATATATAAATAGATAACTTCTAAAAGTTAGGTTAATCTTTTTAAATGTAGGAATACTTCATTTTGCTTAGAATACACAATATATGCCATATGAAAAACAGACCACTACTTAAAAGAGATTTAAAAGAAATCAATTTAGTCTATAAGGAAATAATTTCTGATTAAAGAACAACAATGACAAAAGAAAGTTATTAAAATACCTGAAATAACTAAAAAGTTACCTCTTTTTGGCACAATGTTCTTCAATATTGCTGTCCCATCTCTGGGACATCACCAAACTAAGCTCCATTTCCTCTTTTTCAATCTGTGGTTCATTTTCTTCATCATCACTATTTTGGGGATATTTATTATTTCCCAAGGAGTGACAGGGTGATGGCATCCTATTTCTTTCCCTCTGATATCCATCACTTTCCAAACCAGCAAGAAGATGTACCAGAGCCTCATCAGGACTACTGTCCACTATAAAATAAATGAAGCAATCACTAACAAGTAACTTAAAATTTCTAAATAATACAACAATTCGATTATTGGATCAATTATAAAGTAACAACATCATAGATGCTGGCAGATGCTAAAAAGAATATAGTTGGTGCAAAGGCTCAGGGTGTAATGTAGCTCTCCCATCAAAATGTGATCCTTGGCTCATCTGCATTAGAATACTTTAGTGCAATTATCAAAAATAAGATTCTCAGACCCCATCATACATCTAGTGAACCAGAATTTCTAGGGTAGGACTCAGAAATTTGCATTTTCTTATATTTATTTATTATTTTACATATTGGGGTCTTGCTGTGTTGCCCAGGCTGGCCTTAAATTCCTGGGCTCAAGTAATTCTCCTACCCCAACTTCCAGTGTAGCTGGGACTGCAGGTGCATGCCATTGCATCTGGCAGGAATTTGCATTTTAACAAGCTAAGATCTTAGTACACATTTAAGCTTGAAGAGCAGTAAACCAAACACGGTCAAAAGTATTAAAAATAAATACAAAACATATAATAAACGTATGAATTAATGCTAAGGAAGTACCTTAAAAATTATACAAGTAAACATCTTATCCCACACTTAAGCTTTATTTAGTTCACAGAATAATCAAATGAAATACGTAGTTGGAAAATACAAGAGAGCTTTAAAAGTGGTCAATAGTATTATACTATACATATAAAACCACTTCATACACGTTAGGATTGCTAAAATCAAAAAGACAGATAATATCAAGTGTTGGCAAGGATGTGAAGAAACTGCAATTTTCACACATGGCTGGTCAGATTATAAAATGGCGCAGCCATTGGTTGTTCCTCAAAATGTTAAATAGAGTTACCATATAACCCAGCAATGCCACTTTCACATATATATCCAAGAGAATGGAAAACATGTCCACACAAAAACCTGTGCATGAATAATGATAGTAGCATTATTCATAAAAGCCCAGGAAGTAGAAACAACCCAAATATCCAACAATTGCTGAATAAACAAAATGTACATTATCCATAAGATGGAATATTATTCAGCAAGAAAAAGGAATGAAGTATTGATACACGCTACAACATGGACAAACTTTGAAAATATTATGCTAAATCAAAGCAGCCAGATACAAAAGGTTATGTATTGTATAATTCCATTTATATAAAATGTCCCAAATAGGTAAATCCAGCAAAAGAGAAAATAAATGTGGTTGCCAGAGGCTTAGAGGAAGACTGGAGAGTGAATGCTTGGATGGATTCAGGGTCTCTTTTTGGGGTGATGAAAAATGTTCTAAAATTAGATAGCAGTAATGGTTGCAAAACTCCATGAATATGCTAAAAATCACTGGATTGTATATAACAAAAGGTAAATTTTATGGTATGTGAATTATATCTCAATAAAGCTATTATTTTAAAAAAAGATTAGGGAGATGGAGACTAGTTGTAATCTACTACGCAACCATTTTCTCTGTAAATAAGGTAATACATTCCTCATTCACTAAAATATCAGGTTTTAGGTTTTCTTTGTTGACATTAAAGAAATTGGTTCAGTCATGCTACCCGATGTAATACAAAATGAAAATATTTGCTTATAAGAGCCATTTTGGCAATGATCCATTTCTGAAACCTAGAATTAGAATTTGTTTTTTTCTGCCTCATACTCTAAAAAAATTAGTAGTAGCAAATGGATTATAGACATTTTCTTCTCAGATTTTTGATAACATTGAGATTGCTTTTTTGTAACCATTGGCAAGGTAGAATTATATCTGCTAATGATATCTTTGTCTAACGCAATGAAATAGGGATATGTTTCTCTAATTCTCCTCTTTTTAAACTCCTTAACTTTTTCTGTGTCCCTCTCTTAACTGTTTACTTTTTATAACTAGAATATAACTTAGATACTTTGGTATATATATTAATTTGTTCCAATGAAGAAATAGAACATTTTAGATTGTAATCCTAAAATTAATTTTTTAATGTGTTCTTAGGATGATTTCTTTCTGCATGTGGCCACTCATTTAAAAAAAAAGACACAGATGCAGTGGCACACACCTATAGTCCTACCTTCTTGGGAGACTGAGGTGGGAGGTTCCCTTGAGCCCAGGAGTGTATGGACATGTTAATGACCCTGATCTGATCACCATACATTGTATGCATTGAAACATCATTATGTATCCCATAAATAAGTACAATAAAAAAGAAAAAAGAAACAAAGAAAAAGTTCCCTACCCTTGTTTAAAATGTTTTTGAAATATGTGTACAATAATTTTGGTATGGTTCACAATCAGTCAATTTATGTTCCATTCAGATGAAAATGTAAATAACACAGAGAGGACATTACATTGAGCTGGGATTATATTTGGTGCTATAAAAATGAAAAATAGAAAGTCAGAAGGGAAAGAAACATAAAATCACTACTTCAAGCAAAACAAGAGGCATGAAGCTTAACAATAACTCACTTTATGCAACAAAATACCAAATAAATTTCTGTAAAAGATGTCAGTAAGTTATGCTAAATTATTGAAAAGAAATCTTGTAAGTGGTTTATGATGCTAAGGAAAATGTATTTAGGGCTATGCAAAAACATTCAGAAATAACTGTCATGTGGTAAGCTAGCCAAAAATTAATGGCCTGATGCTGGGCACAATGGCTCATGCCTGTAATTCTGGTGACTCAGGAGGCCAGGGTGGGAGGATCACTTGAGGCCAGGAGTTTGGTATCAGCCTGGGCAACATAGCAAGACCCTGTCTCTTAAAAAAAAAAAGAACCTGGCTGTGGTGGTACACGTCTATAGTCCCAGGTACTGGGGAAGCTGAGGCAGGAGGATCACTTGAGCCCAGGAGTTCAAGCTGTAGTGAGCTATCTCATGCCACTGTATTTCAGCCTGGATGACAGAGTGAGACTCTGCCTCTTAAAAAAAAAATAGCTTGAAAGGAATTGTCCAGTGAGATTTGTGATAGTTCCCAAAAAAGAACCAATTATAGTATTTCATCAGTGTACTTAAGTTTGGAAAATATTAATTCAAAATAAGTGCGTTTTTCCTCTAAAACAATATGGCTTTCTCCCAAGCAAAGTAAAATTTTAAAAAATTATTCTTTCACAATTGTTTTTTTAGAAAAAGCTGTGTAGAAAACAAAACACAAAGCTACTTAATTTAATGCAAGGTTTCATTTTTATATATAGTATCTATTTAACATTCAACATTAATGTCTTCAAATCAAAGAAAAAACACCCCCCTCACAACACACACTTTCACTGATTTAAAATCCTGAATATTTATAGTAGCACTGTTACTTACTGAAAACCGGTGACTCACTCAGTCTTTGGGTCAAAGGCTGAAAAGTCTGACTATTTTCCATGAGGTTCAAAATTGCTTCTTCATTAATAAGGGCTTCCTCCACTTTGTGTCTAATGTGACCTTAAGATGACAAAGAATACAGAAACATCAAAGCAGTGGCCTAAATCTGAAATTCATTGCTTAAAATTTGTGTAAATTAGGAAGCATTACAATATAAACTTATTTAAAATTTTGAAGTGTTAATGATATATGCTAAATAAAAATGTAATAAAATTTAATAAAAAGCCACAGAAATCTCTAAGCAGTCACATGGATTAATAAAAACAAAACAAAAAAACAAACCCTAAATCTATGTAACACCAGACATTTACAATCTCTATAGCCTCTCCAATCCTACCTAGTATGTGTAGGTAGGTATATTACTCTGATAAAAATCACTGCATATTAAAATATACAAAGGGGAAAAAAGGACAAAATATCTTACTTGAATAATAAAATTCTTTATTCTCTATGGTTCAAAAACAAATAAATTCATTTTCCAGTAATTTTGTGTTTCTCAGAAAGCTTTCAATTCATTATCTAAAAATATTAGTCTTTCAACATGTGATTTTTATAGCAGGTCTAATAAAGAGAAGGATTATATAATTTTAAGAACAAAGATAAAATGAATCCCATATTATAATCCAGCCATACAGGAAAGACAGAGAATAGCAAGCACATATTAGGAGATAAAATGACTACATGCTAAACAAATGAGAAATATATCATGTTCATAGATGAGACAATTTGATACAGAAAGACAAAAATGTTCTCAAACCAATCTATAGATTCAATGAATTCCCAATAAAATCCCAACAGGGTTCTTCACAGAAACAAAACAATCTGATTGTAAAATTAACTCATGCGAGAGTTTTTTTAAAGGATCAAGAGTAGACAAGACAATTTTGGAGTGGAATAAGGAAAGATTTGCCCTGACTAGATCTTATAAAACAATAGTAATAAAAATAGTGTGATATTAACATAGGGGAAAATGACAGAAATCGGGGAATTCAGTGTGAAAGAAAACCCTATTTAATAAATATGTCTGCACAACTAGCTAGCTCACTAGATACAATTAAATCTTCACTATTTCATCTAGTGATCTTCACTAATTCATCTGAAAAGTAAAATTTCAGATGAATTAAAGACCTAAATGTGAAAAAACAAATTATAAGCACACAAGTCTTAGGGTGAATACTTAGGAGAAAATTTTCATTATATCAGGGTAGGGAAGGACCCATAAGCCAGGTACAAAAACCAAACCATAAAGGAATATTGGTAAACTCAGTATTAAAACTGCAGACATGTAAAACGCTAGATATAAAAATAAATTTTAAAAAAAGAGGGAAAAAGCTGATGTTTTTCTGAAGATTTCTATAGGACAAGTCTAGATGGAGAGAAAATATCTCTACAGTAAATGTAATTCATAAAAGCTTAATACCTAGAAAATATGAAGAACTTGAAATCTGTAAGAAAAAGACTAGTGACCTAATAGAAAATGAGCAAGAAACATAAATAAGCAATTCCCAAATGGAGAAACCCAAATGGCCTTTAAAGATGCTCAAACTCATACATAATCAGGAAATACAGATTTAAATACTGAGATACCATTTCAAAGAATCACATTGGCAAAATTTTTTTATATCTATTATTTGATACTGTCAAATGTTGTTGAGGCTCCCCTTGCCTAGAAAAACTGCATATGAAGCAATGTGACTTCTGAGTAAAACTTTCATTATTCTCTTTTTTTTTTTTCTTGAGACAGAGTCTCACTCTGCTGCCCGGCTAGAGTGAGTGCCGTGGCATCAGCCTAGCTCACAGCAACCTCAAACTCAAGCTCAAGCAGTCCTGCTGCCTCAGCCTCCCGAGTAGCTGGGACTATAGGCATGTGCCACCATGCTCGGCTAATTTTTTCTATATATTTTTAGTTGGCCAATTAATTTCTTTCTATTTATAGTAGAGACGAGGTCTCACTCTTGCTCAGGCTGATTTCGAACTCACGACCTTGAGCGATCCACCTGTCTTGGCCTCCCAGAGTGCTCTGATTATAGGCGTGAGCCACAGCGCCCGGCCCATTATTCTTTTATTTACCAATCCTGAATAAGCTAACTGCATTACAGAAAAACTGTTAGAACAGATGCTATCTAAGGAGAGTACACAATGCATACACTTTAACATCCAGCAAATTACTTTTCTGTATGTGTTCTTTAAAGAAACTCTTGCACATAGCCATAAGGAAACAGAGACAGCATTAAGTGCAAAAGTGAAAACCATTTAATATTTGTAGAATAGAGAAATAAAAAAAAACTGTTTAGTCTTAAAATGGAACACTAATCAGCAGCTAAAATGAATGAACATTTTCAAACTTAAAAGACACATAATAACAAGTGTTAGTGAAGACATGGAGCCACAGAAACCCTCACATATTGTTGGTGGAAATGTAAAACAGTGCTGCCACTTTGGAAAATAGCTCGGAAGTTTTTAATTAAATTTAATTAATTTCACTTCTTGGTATCTACTCAAGAGAAATGAAAACATATATCCATACAAAGACTTTTACTCAAATGTTCACAGCAGCATTATTCTTTTTTTTGCTCTGCAAAGATAATCTCTGTAGTTAGTTTATTCTCAAACTGGTTTCATTTGCTACTATTTCCATTACTGTATAACTCTTTAGGGTATTTATACTAAAACTCATGTTTTACTGCTTATAGCAGCATTATTCTTAATTATTCTTAACAGGCAAAAGTGAAAACAATTCAAATACCTATCAACTGATGAATGAATTACCAATGTGGTATACAATGGAATACTATTCAGCAACAAAAAAGAATGAAATACTGACAGATATTACAAATGGATAAACCTTGAAAGTATTATGCTAAGTGAAAGAAGCTAGACACAAAAATGTACATATTGTATGCTTTCATTTATATAATATACAGTATCTGAAGGACAAGGCAAATGTAGAGAGAAAAGAAGGTAAATTAGTGGTTACTTGGGTTTAGATGTGGAAACGGGCATAATTGCGAATGAATAGAAGGGATCCTTTGGGCTGGTGGAAATGTTCTAAAGTGGGATTGTGAAGATGTCTGCACAACTTTGTAAATTTATTATAAATTATTAAATGATACACTTAAATGAGTGAATTTTGTTACATAAATTATACCAGAGTTAAGTTGCTTAAAAATATAATGTTGAATGCAAAAAAGCAAGTTGCTTAATCTATGCCAAGTAGGATGTCATTCATGTAAAAAAAAATTTTTTTATTTTTTATTTTTTTGAGAGAGGGTCTCACTCTGTTGTCAAGGCTAGAGCACAGTGGCATCATCATAGCTCATTATAACCTCCAACTATTGGGCTCGAGCAATCTTCCTGCCTCAGCCTACCAAATTAGCTGGGACTACAGGCATGCCCCATCATGTCCAGCTATTTTTTCTATTTGTTGTAGAAACGGGATCTTGCTCTTGTTAGTCTTGAACTCCTGACCTCAAGTGATCCTCCTTCTTCAGCCTCCCAAAGTGCTAGGATTATAGGTGTGAGCCACTGCACCTCGCCCATTTATGTAAAATTTAAAACTTCAAATAACAGTATTATGGTAGACATACAAATATAAGAAAATACAAAATAACATATGGTAACAGTTTGCACCAACTTCAGGATAGTGCTTATCTTTAGAGATATAGAAAAGGTGATGGAATGGCAAGGATTTTTGCTATATCCATAATGTATTTCTTACAGGAAAAAACCCTAGTAAACTCAACCAAGTATTAATACTACAGTGCTAAATACACAGATGTTTGTTGTAGTATTTTCTGTATACTTGAAAAGAAAATCTTACCTTTGCTCAACTCTGTGTCTTTGTGGACTTCTATCATATTGGCTGGTGTACACTGAAGCATTTCAGGAGACAGAACCTCAGAGTGCAATGTTAACTCAGCTGAGAAATCCTGGGATCCATCACTGTAGTCCACAGATCCTGATAATGTTCTGCTTAATTAAAACATATCCTTTATAACAAACTAGATAACAAAGCAATAAAATTAGTTCTGAGATCTATAACAAATAACCACTTACACAGAGAAATCATTCTGTTTGAGAATTTCCTGAAGTCTCTTCTGAAATTTTTTTTCACTTTCTGTTGCTGGCACAAACCTGCGATCTTTGAATTTTAAAAGTGCATTAAAAAATGTAGACAGCACATGAATAAAATATTTTCCTTTCTTGTAAAGTAGCTTTTAAAACGGTAGCAATTTCCTATCTTTCTTTAAACGCATATAACACCACCCAAATGTTAGTCATATTATAGAATCAAATAAAAGAGAAATGGTTGTTACTAAAGTTATAAATTAGACACTTAAAGTCAGTTCAAGATTAAGTTCTATAATAACCTAAATCTAAAATAGAAAATCATTGTTCTCTACTTATAAATATATCGTATACCCTGAAACTAGAAATTTTCCCCTTATAAAATATTTTAATTTTAAAAGGCAGTCAAAATTTATCAAAATATTTCTAGTGTCCAAGACATTATAAGAAAAATTTTAAATTTTAATTGGATTTCAATACAGGCTTACTATTGTATTTCAAATATATTTGCCTTCTGAATTATGTCTCTTATTCTTTTATTTTTCTTTTTAAAATTTTGTTGTATGCTTGGTATTATTTAAGCTCCCTCAAATTCTTTTTGAATGCAGCAGCATTTAACAATAAATGAGTATATTTTTCAGAGTTGTATATAATGAACAAAGTGAGAGTTTATATGACATACCCAGAAAAAAATTTAGGGGCAGCATTTCATGGGCTGCATTTTCAAAGCATAATGAACTAAATGGTTTTTCTAAGCTGGGATTCACGACCTTCTGTGAGTTTTCTATAGCTCATATGGAAATACAGAAGACTAGAACATACTAGGGGATGAAAAAGGAACAAAAAATGGGGCAAGAGGACAGGGTGCACTGAAAACCAAGGACAGTGAAGATGTCAATTTCTCATGGAAGAGAGAGAGACAATAGGTTACACTGTGGAGGTAGTTGTAAAGATAAATAATTAGTGGTTGTACAGCAATGACAACAGGAAAATATATTAAAAATTTTAAGGTAATTTGAAAAGTAAACTCTAATGTCATGGGAAAAACTCAATGGCTTAAACTTTTCCATTAAAATATTTAGTTCAAAAAAATCATCGGAGTACTACTTAGTTTATACCTTGTGATTCAGGTTGACTAATTTGAGAAGTTTCATTTCTGTTTCTTCGCCGTTGTTTTTCATCTTCCCAGATGGCCTGCAGACCAGGGTTTGTACCAATTTGAGCTGTAATCACAACAATACCTCAATACCACAAGGGTCAAAGTGAAAAATACTTGCTTAAAAAAAATTTAAACTTTTCTTTAAAAAATATTGCCTTTAAAAAACGATTAACTTCTTTGTGTAATAGAATGGACAAATTATCCCAACCTAAATTTCTTATGTTACTCCTTTTTCAGTTTTCTTCCTACTGGTTCCCAAAACCCAGCAAGTGCATATCAAACATTTGAGGATAGTCAACAGACATGAGTCCCCTCCCTGGTATATAATCTGAAAATAAAAAAAAATTAAAGGGCAGAGTATATTGTATTACTTTATATTGGCTAATTCTATTTAGTGTCACACTTACTTTAGTTTCATAACTATGCAAACTTACTCATATGAATGAAAATGTAAATGAAAAAGTGACTATGTCATCAGAAGTACAAAAACAATCTTCATAATATTTTGAATTGACCTCTTATAACATCTTAGTTCTCTAATAATGTTTTCTTCCCTACTTTTTCCACTCTACTTTGGTCATTAATTTTTAAAAAATAAAAACATATATTATGAATAATTGTGTATGTACCTTCAATGTCCAGCCGATTTAAGATGTCAGCAGCTACAGCATCCACTTCTAATTCACATGTACTCCGTGGTTCAACACCTTCCAGTATTAAAGAGCTGTAATAAAAAGATATCAAAAAACACAATAATTATGTTAGAGCAAATTTTGTAAGACTTCTCTTATACAGTATTTTATGTTTAGCTGAAACATAACCAGAACACCCGATGATAGTAACTTAATTCACAATTATTCGATATAATTGATTCTGTGTATGTACATATAAATGAAAACAACATGAAAATACAAAACCTATTATATACTGACAACCCTATTGAGATCCTTTGGCAGTATATTTACATATTTTGGTTCATTGTATTTTAAATATAAGGCATATACAGTGTTTTAGCATGTGGTCATACTCAGGGCAGAATGAGTATCCCCAACTCCCGAATCCCTGGTGGACACCACCACCATTTGAGCACCGTAGTGTTAATCAGTCAGTACCAATTTGATGGCGAGTACATGTGGAACCCATTCTTCTGGTCTTGTGTCACCTCACTTCAAATAATGGGCTCGAGCTCAATCCAGGATAATGCAAGTGGTGCTAGCTCACTGTCGTTTCTTAAAATTGAGTAGTATTCCATTGTAAACATATACCAAATTTTCCAAGTATAATTTTTGTAGGAACTAAAAAGGGTTGTTTCCCACTGATGCTCTTTGAATCAAATGCATTCTTTTTCAACAGAGCCACAAAGGAGAAGATTAGGAAGACATCACAGAATTTTCCCTGCTTGACAGAATGAATAGATAATATCTAGTATGGAACCAAGTTTATGCATTTTAAAATCTAGATCTTGTACTAAAAAGGACACCAAATGAAAGGGGATATCAATAATTTTGCTTGAAAACAGGTGATAGCATCTTTCATTAACATTTTGATTGAAACATTTTTTAATGTTTTAAGAGAAACACTAGAAAAACCTCATTTTCCACTATCTATCCCTAAGGAAATTTTGATGGAATGTTAGAAATTATTTGTTGAACCACAGAATCTTTACAATTCAAATAAATAGGTATATATATGTAGGTACTCGTACACACATATCCTTTTACCATTGACAGAGAAGGGACATAGTAGCCAACCTATCACAATATATCCTATTCACTTTTAGAAAAAATAATTCTCAATATAGATTATCCTCTTCATTTATATAATTTAACAAAACCAGTTTTGTCATGAATTGAAGTGCCAGATAAAATGTTTATGATCAATAGTTTTCTTCTTATACTAAAAAGTTTTGTAATTTGAAATAATTATATTGTAAATATCAAGAATAACTATTCCAGGAGTAGCATATTTGTGACAAAGGAGGGAAACAATAATTTCAAAAAATATAATCTCACAGTAGAAATTTACATCTTATTCTTGCCCTTATTATAAAACTACTTCAGACATTCAGAACAGAAGGTGTTCCCAGAGAAAGGAAATGGTTTCCAGAATTAAAATTTGGTGAGGTGTGGTGGCTCACACCTGTAGTTCCTTGGAGGCCATGGTGGGAGGATCACTTGAGGCCAGGAGTTTGAGACTAGCCTGGGCAACAAAGTGAGACCTTGTCTCTACAAAAAAAAAAATAAGAAAAATTAGCCGGGCATGGTGGTGTGCACCTGTAGTCCTAGCTACTTGGAAGGCTATGGCAGGAGGATTGCTTGAGCCCAGGAGTTCAAGGCTATAGTGAGCTATGATCATGCTACTGCACTCCAGTCTGGGCAGCAGAGCAAGACCCTGCCTATAAAAAAATAACAATTGGCTCTAACAGATAGAAAAAGTATGAGTAAAAAATTTGTGTCATCAGATACATGTAGATCATTCATTTTAGTTATGAAAGATAAGCAATACAGTGGTGATCAGATAATTGTGCCTCTCTGAACATTTCTGTTCATAGCTTAACCATAAGAAATCTACTAATAAGAACCACTGAGGGTACAGCTCAGATGGCTATAATTTTAAAAACCTCTCCAGATCATTCTGATGGGTAGCCAGGGTTGAGATTACTGCTGTAGACTCTCGACTTTCATGGATTTAACACTCAGGCAAATGACCCTGAATGTCCCTGACAACACAGTAATTTACACTGAGCGAGCAAGTAAGGTTGGTAGAGCTGCTGACTCAGCAACCCCATCTCATTATGGCTTTTTTGCTATTTGCTACAGCCCTTATAATGTTTGTGAAGAAATATAAAAAATTTCTTTAAAAAAAAGGCACCCAGGGAAGGTGCAGGCATTGGGGATAGAAATGAAACAAACAAAGTTATGGAGAGTACTGATTTATGATAAAACTTTTTAACATTATGTGTTATTTATGTGATGAAATTATAGATTTTAATATGAGCATGACAAAAATACAAGATAATCTGAGATAAAATATACATACACAGCTATCTTACATTTATTATACATTCTAATTCTAAATAATCTAATTTCATGTTTGCATATTCATATCTTTCCTTATAATTTGTACAACTCTTAAACGTAATAAAATGGGGTTAAGAAGGATTCTAAACTTTCTAAAATTCAAACATTATAATATATAAAGTTTTCCTAAATTTACTCCTAATTAGTGAAGCTTTACTACACTCATATGACCTAACCAGAAAGATGTTTGTTACAAAATGGCTTCAAATGACAAATAAACTTTGATTTAATTGATAATGCAAAAAAAAAAAGGCTATTAAATATAGAACTTTGAAAACTAGGGGATCTAGTAAGGAGGTAAAAATTCTTGGGTCAAGTTGATTTGTTCCAACTTTAGAGAGTTAAGATAAAGGGACCGTATAACAGGCTTTAAAAAATAAAAGAAAAAACAACGAGCTTGTTTGTCACTTTGCCCTGGATTGATTAGAACTTGAAATTGATGTGGTAAATTATATTCTTTCTAAACTTAATACCATTTCAACATGATTGTAAAAACAATTCCACTGTATCTATGAAAGAACTAAGAAGTACACGTGTATGTTTATTAAAAATGTCCTGACCCCTAACAGGCAGAATAAAGAGGTAAGATAAGTCACTGTCTATGGTACTTTGAAGTCTTCAAAGACTCATTCTGATATAACATTACAGTCATAAAAATATTTATATCATGATTTAATGAGATTCTTTCTTAATTTTAGGCATTAAAAGTCCCAAGTAATTTTGTAATTACTTGGGAAATTCTGTCAAATACATATTAGGGACTGGGATCTGAAAGTACATAGATTAAGCTCTGAACAAATATTTTAATGATAGTTTATCTTCAATTGATTAATCAATTAACATTTACTTATTATAAAACATAATATCATTTAACTAAATACTTTTCCCAACTTGCACTCTTCATAAAAATTATCTGCTTCAAAAGCATTAGGTGACATGGATAGTAAAAAGAGGAAAATCATAACCACCCTGTGAATGTTCAACTGATCATAAAAGGATCACGAAAGTTTGAGCAATGCTGTGTGGTATAAGACAGAAATCCCTGAGTTCTATGTAGATAAAACTATTGATTAACAATTTATTTTTGTATTTTATTTACTTTTTTTTTTTTTTTTTTTTTGAGACAGGGTCTCACTCTGTTGCTGGGGCTAGAGTGCAGTGGCATCATCATAGCTCACTGCAACCTCAAATACCTTGGCTCAAGTGATCCTCCCGCCTCAGCCTTCTGAGTAGCTGGGACTACCGGCATGTAGTACCACCACCCTTGCCTTGATTGATAATTTAGATAGGGCTGATAATATATCTGCTTTACGACAGGGAAATCTTAGCACTTGGAATATATTACCTCTAAAAAAAGTATAATCAATAATAAAACAAGAAATTATAAATTATTCATAAACACAGAATGTCAATATACTTTAAATAAATATTTAACACTTAGAAATTTGAGGGGCTATTTTTATTAAAAATATTTGCATTTCAGTTTGAATTGCTATTATATTAAAAATGTGATTTTTTTTACTTGACAGGTAATAGGATATCAATTTAGAATGCATGATGAAGATGAATGTTAAAGAGAAATATAAAGTCTACCCCAGATTCCTTTTATTAATTAGGTAATAACTAGGTATATTTTCATGCTGTTTTTTAAATCTTTTATTCCATGTAATATATTAATGATGAGATTTGTTTTTGATAAACTTATAGATTAAAAAGATTCAATATAAAAAAAGGTTAAAATTTAATTATGGTAATAACCAATTTCTGATCACAATTAGGATACATGTAAAATTTTCATTTCCTTTGTAGCGTTAACTAACCTTGGTATTTCATCTTCTTCCCACCGAAATAAAGTACCACCAAGAGAATTTCCTGATAACCGATTCTTGCATGATCCAGTTGCATGCAATGTGTCACCTAGGAATAAAAAGGTAAAAGAAAATAAATTCTACTTTAAATTTGCATATAATTACCTTTGCAAAGAAGGTAAACACTGTCTTAAATTTTATTACTCATAAATGTTAGATCCCCTTTAATCAATATATATAATATTTATACATATTTATGGGGTATATATAGTATTTTGATACACACAGATAATGTGTAATGATCAAATAAGGGTATTTAGAATATCCATCACTGCAACCATTTATCATTTCCTTGTGTTGGGAACAGTTCAAATCTTCTCTTCCAGTTATTTTGAAATATACAATATATTGTTATTAACTATAGCTACCCTACTATGCTATCAAACACCAGAACTTATTTCTTCTATCTAACGATATGTTTGTATCCATTAACCAACTTTTCTTCAACCCTCCCCCATTCTCACACCCTTCCCAGCTTCTGGAGACTGTCATTCTACTGTCTACCTCTGCAAGATCAACTTACTTACTTATGTATTTATTTACAGAGCTAGGGTCTCACACTGGTGTCTAAGCTGGAGTGTACTCACATGATCATAGCCTGCTACAACTGGAATTCCTGGGCTCAAGCAATCCTCCTGCCTCAGCTTCTTGAGCAACTGTGACTACAAGTACACACCACCACGCTCAGCTATTTTAAAATTCTTTGTAGAAAGGGGAGCAGTCTCGCCTACGTTGTCCAGGCTCAAACTCTTGGCTTCAAGCAATCCGGAGGGCAAGCCTGTGTCAGCCTCTCAAGTAGCTGGATGTGGCAGCTCACTTTTCTGCTGAGTTGAGTTATTTTGGATATTAATCCTTTGTCATATGAATTTGCAAATATTTTTTCCTATTCAATAGGTTGTCTCTTCACTCTTTGGATTGTGTCCTTTGCTGTGCAGAAGCTTTTTAGTGTAATACAGTCCTATTTGTCTATTTTTCCTTTTGTTGCCAGTGCTTTTGAGATCTTAGCCATAAAATCTTTGCCTAGACCAATATCTTTAGAGGGTTTCCCCTATGTTTATTTTTCTAGTAGTTTTATAGTTTTAGTTCTTACATTTAAGTCTTCTATCAATCTTGGCTTGATTTTTGTATATGGTGAGAGACAGGGGTCTAGTTTCATTCTTCTGTATATGGATATCCAGTTTTCCTGGCCTCATTTACTGAAGAGGGTGTCCTTCCCCCCATGTACATTCTTTAAATCTTTGTTAAAAATCAGTTGGCTGAAAATACATGTTTTTATTTCTAGGTTTTCTATTCTGTTTCATTGATGTGCCTGTTTTTATACCAATATCATGCTGTTTTGATTACTACAGCTTTGTAGCATATTTTGAAGTCAGATAGTACGCCTCCGGCTTTGTTCTTTTTGCTCAGGATTACCTTGGTTATTTGGGTTCTTCTGTGGTTCCATATGAATTTTAGAATTTTTTTTCTATTTTTGTGAAGAACATCATTGGTATTTTGTTAAGGACTACACTGAATCTGTAAATTGCTTTGGGTAGTATGGTCATTTCAGCAGTATTAATTCTTCCAATCCATAAGCATGGGATGTCTTTCCATTTGTTTGTGTCCTCTTCAATTTCTTTCATCAGTGTTTTGTAGTTTTTCCTTGTGTAGACCTTTCACTTCCTTGGTTAAATTTATTCCTAGGAATTTTTCAATTTCATAGCTATTGTGAGATTGCTATCTTGGTTTCTTTTCAGCTAGTTCCTCATTGGTGTATAGAAATGCCACTGATATTTTTATGTTGATTTTGTATTTTGCAACTTTACTGAATTCATTTATCAGTTCTAACAGTTTTTTGGTGGAGTCTATAGGTTTTTCTATCTACAAGATCATGTTATCTGCAGAGAGACATTTTGACCTCCTCTTTTCCAATGTGAATGCTTTTTATGCCTAACTGCTCTCGCTAGGACTTCCAGTACTAAGTGGTGATAGTGGGCATCTAAGAACTTGTTCCAGTTCTTAGATGAAAGGTTTTCAGATTTGCCCCATTCAATATGATGTTAGCTGTGGGGTTTGTCATGTATGCATTTTATTATGTTGAAGTATGTTCCTTCTATACCTAATTTGTTGAGAGTTTTTATCATGAAGGAATGTTGAACTTTATCAAATGCTTTTTCTGCACTGACTGAGATGATCATAGTTTTTGTCCTTAATTCTGCTGATGTGACATATCACATTTATTGACTTGCATATGTTGAATTATCCTTCCATCCCTGGGAAAAATCCCACTTGTTCATAGTGTATTTTTTTTATGTGTTGTTGGATTTGGCTTGCTAGTGTTTTGTTGAGGATTTTTGCGATCTGTTTACCAGATCACTCTTAAATAAATGACACATTTTATTTACATTTCACCAGTTTTCCACTAATATCCTCTTTCTGTTCCAGGATCCAATCTAGGGTACTATGTTGCATTCAGTTGCCATGTCTCCCCAATCTCCTCTCAGACTTTCCTTATTTTTCTTGACCTTGACAGTCATGAGTATTGAAAGGTAACTTTCAGAACAACCCTAATCTGGGTTCATCTGATGTTTTTCTTCATAATTAGACTGGATTTATGGTTTTTTTGGAAAGAATATCACAGAAGTGAAGTGCTCTTATAATCATATGAGGGGGTCCATGATATCCACGTATAACTGGCGACATTACACTTCATCACTTGATTAAGTGAAGTGAAGTACAGTAGTATGGGTTTGACAAACACATAATCATGTATCTACCAACCCAGAACCATAGAGAATTCCTTCACTCTAAAGAAACTGTATACCCCCTTTGCAGTCAACCCTCCCCTATCTCCTAATCCTTGGCAACCAATAATCCATTTTCCATTTCTGTAGTTTTGCCTTTTCCAGAATGTCATAAGAATGAAATTATGCAGTTTGTAGTCTGGTTTCTTTCACCCAGTAAAATACTTTAAAGATTCATCCATGTTTTGTGAATCTATAGCTTATTCTTTTCATCACTGAATAGTATCAACAATTTATCCATTCTCCTATTGACTGGAAATCTCGATTGCTTTAGATTTTTAGCAACTATGAATAAAGTTGCTATAAACATTTGTGTACAGGTTTGGGTGGACTTAGGTTTTAAATCACTTGGGTAAACACATCTAGGAGTAAAAGTGCTGAGTCACCTTCTAAGTCTATGCTTAACATTGTAAGAAACTACCTGTTTTCCAAAGTGACCATACTAGTTTGCATTCCCACCAGCAATGAAAGAGAGTTGCTATTGTTCCACATCCTGGCCAGCATTTATTGTTGTTAGTCTTTTGAATTTTAGCCAAACTAACACATGTACAGTGGTAGCTCTTAGTGCTTTTAATTTGTATTTCCGTTAGGACACATAATGTTGAACATCATCTTTTCACATGTTTGCTGTCCTTATATCTTCTTCTTTGGTGAAGTGTCTGTTCAGGTCTTCTGAAAATTTTTAATTAGGTTTACTTTCTTATTGTTGATTTTTATAAATTCCTATATATTTTACATGCAAGTCCTTTATTAGGTATGTAATTTGTAACTATTTTCTCCCGGTCTGTAACTTGTTTTTTCATTCTTTTAACAGTGTTTTCACACAACAAAGTTTTAAATTTTGACAAATTCCAACTTATCAGTTTTTCCTTTCAAGGATCATATTTTTGGTGTTTTATCTAAAACCTCAGTGCCAAACCCAAGGTTGAGCAGATTTCCCCTTTATTTTCTGCTAGAAGTTTTATAGTTTTACATTTTACATTTAAGTCTGTGAAGTATTTTAATTTTTATTTAAGGTTTGAAGCCTATGTCTGGGTTCTTATTTTTATTTTCTAGCATATGAACACCCAATGATTCAAGTACTATTGGTGAAAAGACTGTCCCTTTCTCCACTGAATTACCATTGTACCTTTGTCAAAGTTAAGCTGACTATATGGACCAAATTAGGGGCTATTTCAAATATAGGTCTACTTCTGGGCTAGTCTATTCCATCGGTCTATGTGTCCATCCTTTCACTAGTACTATGCCATCTTAATTACTGTAGTTTACACTAAGTCTTAAAACTGGGTAATGGAATTCCTTAATCCTTTACTCTTGAAAATATCTACACTGTAAAAAAGGAATAAATCCTATATATGAAATAATACAGCCTTCACCAAGATGGGGGATAATTAGGAGTCTACAATCCCTGTAGAGAAGGAAGTTAAGACAGCAGGCACTTGTCTGTCTCCTGCTTTTAGTTTATCTTGCCTCTTTCTTTCCTTTTCAGTCTCTATGGAGAAAAGGCCAAGCCTTACCTCATCCTTCATTAAATAACTTCCCTCTTGGGAATTCTATGGACCAAGGGAGAGTTATTCATTCCCATAATTTGTTTTGCTGTGAGGATTTTAAACTATTTTAAGAGATTGAGGAGATAAGAAAAATTCACATTTAGTAAATTATAAATTGTCATCTAAACCTCAGGTTATTATCTAAAAGAATTAGTTATGAACAAGTGAATTATTTTGGTCTACTTAAAAGGGAGGAACATCCTGGTCTCCATGCTTCAATCTTTAGGTATTTAAAATAAAAATCTAATATTTAATATAAATTGTCACCACAAAACATTCTCTTTTTAAAAAAAGTTTTATGGCATATAATTTGTTCCACATAAGGATATTAATGGCATGTTAGAGAGACAAAACAAAACTATTAGTGAATGCAACATTGTACAATAGAGCATTGCAAATAGCATGACTATTTGATAAAGATTTAAATGCAGTTTTTAATCTTCATTTAATTCCATTATCTGTAATTTTTTGTAGGTCTGGGGTATGTGTGTGTATTTGCTAGGTTTTACTCTTGGAGGTTAGTGTTCTTGTGTGTCTGGTATATTCTAAATTGTGTGCTGAACATATTATACTTGAAATTTTACTTTTAGGTATAATTTGAGACCTACAATAAAGATAATTTCCTCTACGGAGGATTTTCATTTGCTTTTTCTGCCAGACCTGACTATATTTCCAAATCAGTGTCACCTCAGATCAAGTTCTATACTTTGGGAATCTCTTTTAGCTCCAGGGGATTCAAACTGGACTGAAGAAATATCTCAAAGGTGTTCCACTTCCCAGTTTGTGCGCAGCTGAAGAGCATACCTATTTGAGGACCTACCCTACCCTGTGGAGGGTTCTGACCTACCAGGCAGGATCTAGGTTTTGCTTTCTGTCTCTCTTACCTCGTAAGGCTGTCTCAAAGAAGATTCTAAATTTTCCAGGATTTGCAAATGTCCTCGGGGGAGGTTGCTTTCAGCACTCTATTCTCTTTTGGCCTGCACTTCTTTACTGTTTGTAAATTCTTTGATACATTTAAGACTTTTTTCTTTCAGTTTTACCTAGACTTTAAATTTTTTTTAGCAGGAAGGTTGATTCCGACAACCTAGCCCATTATTCAGGGAAACAAAAAATTCTTCCACATGACTTTTCAGAGTATAGTTTGGGTACAGTAGAAGAAACAGAAGGAATTAAACCAAAAGAGAACAGCTGGTAAACTAAGAGACAAAAAAAAAAAAAAAAAAAGAGAGAGAGAGAGAGAGAAAGAAAAAAGAAAAAGCTAACCTCTGGTTCAAGAAGTTTGGCAGTGAGGGAAAAGAAAAGATAATGGCAGTTAGAAAAGATATTTGGATTGGAAGAAAAATACTAGTTTCATTTTGTTTTAAGAGTAGTAGAAGGAATCCAATGAGAATAAAAAACAAAAGATATTAGAACATTTGACTCAGAAATTCTACTCCTAGGTATAAGTGCAAGAGAGATGAAAATATATGGCTACACAAATACTTGTACATGAAAGTTGATAGCAGCATTTTTTATAATAGCCAAAAGATGGAAACAACCCAAAATGTCCATCCACTGATGAAGGTATAAACAAAATGTAGTATATCCACCACACAATGGCATGTTATTTGGCCATAAAAAGGAATGAAATACTGATACATGCTACAACACAGATGAGCCTCAAAAACATTATGTTAAGTAGAAAAAAAGTCCGCATATAATTCCACTTATACGAAATGTGCAGGATTGGGCAAATATAAGCGACAGAAAGTAGATTAGTGGTTGCTTAGGGGTAGGAGGTATGGGAAGCTTGGGGGTGATTGCTAACAGGTACACAGTTTCTTTCAGAGGTGACTGGATGTTCTATATTTGTGGTGATGGCCAGAGCGCTGAGGGACCAACATCTCCACTAAACTGTAGCTATTCACATCACCTGGAAAGTGACTAAAAGTAATATGGCTGTAACAACCATAGAGATTTTGGAAGTGTATTAATTTATCATATACTACACCTAAAATATGAAAAGTAACAAAGTTTGAGGTTAAAAAAAATCATAATACATATCAATTTCTGAGCAATATAAAGGTGATCTGATCTGAAATGAAACCCGCAATACCTCCAAGGTATGCCTGTTTATTAAAAGCCATCAAATTTTCCTATTTAAATCAGTAAATAATATGACATGTGAATTATATCTTCATAAAGCTGCTCTCTAGCAAATTTCTCCTGAGATGCTTTTCCTGATAATCTCTAATCCCACTTTGCATATATGTTCTTTTTTTATTCTTTATTCACATAACTTATTTTCTAAATACATACTTAATATTATTTTATAAATCACTGATTATATAACATTGGTTTCAAAGCTTAATTTGAACTTGAAAATTAACCTTACTTTTCCTTCTTCCTTTTCGGAACTTGACAGCAGCCAGATTTATTAAATTCATTCCATAAAGATTGTAGTCAATGAAGAGCTGTAGGAGGTAGGGAATATGCGCTTCATGAGGCTGGTAAAATTTATTCATTATGGCTCCACTTTGCAAAAGTTCACATATCCTAAATTAGAAAAAAAAAGTTATATCATAAAATTATGTTCCCTAAAATGTTAAATGAAACAATGATTACACAAATATAGAGAAAAAACACATATGAGCACATAAAATCTGTATTTCAATTTTAGTAGAAATTTGTATTTTGTTAGTAATTAAAAGCTTAAATCAAATTTTAAAGTAAGCAGCATGCTCTGAGTGACAAAAAACTTTATGGATAAAGAATATTTGTTTTAAATCAATTTAATAATTATATTTAAAAAATCAAAATGTTAAGAAAGGTTTTTAAAATATGAGATTTTTCTTTAAAAATGACAGAAAAAATTGTGAAAAGATTAAATAAAAATTCAAAAAAGGAAAAGGAAATATTACTCATAATCCCCCCAGAGTAACCATTACCATTTTATTTTCTTTCCTGAGGGTTTTTTTTTTCCTTCATGATGAGGAATATAAACAATAGACAATTATACATAGCACAGTAAGTACTATGCAGAAGTACATTAAACATTTAGAATCATATATGGGTGCAGAGGTAATTTCTGCAAAGCCTTCTTGGAGGAAGTCTCTAAACAGGAGACTAAATGATGAAGTAGAGGTATTAATTACTTTTCTCTGAAGTGAGGGAAGAGTATTTTATGTAAACAAAATTGCACATGTATAGAGTCATGAGAAAACACAGCTTGTTTAGTAACTGAAACCACTAAGTAAGACGGTGACCTAGTGTCAGAGGCTGTGGTGAGATGTCGGGCTAGAGAAGTAATGAAAAGTCAGATCATTCAGAGCCTATTAAGACATCTGAAGGGCAGTGGCATTTGCCTGAGAAGTGAATACCAGGAAAGTGGTATAACCAGATTAGTAGAGAATGCACAAGACTATAGGTAGGGAGTGAGTAGGCTATTGTGGAAAAACTAAGATGACGGTAGCTATAACAAAGATCATGGAAATGTATTGATTCGGGAGACATTAAAGGGATAAAATGGACAGGCCTTGATGACTGACTAGATATGGAAGAGTGAGTTAGAAACAGGAGTTGAGAATTGATGTCTAGATTTCCTGCTTAAGCAGCTGGTTTGTGGTGCTATTTATTGAAATAGAAAGGGTTGTAAGAAAAACAGGTTTCTTTAGAGTTTTTTTGGAGGGGGAGTAAGGGTAAACTCAGCTTTATCCTTATATATAAGTACAGTGGAGTTTACATATAGTGGGGTATCCAGGCACATTTCTATGATAATATTAGAAATGAAGGCTGGGCGCGGTGGCTCACGCCTGTAATCCTAGCACTCTGGGAGGCCGAGGCGAGCGGATTGCTCAAGGTCAGTAGTTCGAAACCAGCCTGAGCAAGAGCGAGACCTCGTCTCTACCATAAATAGAAAGAAATGAATTGGCCAACTAAAGATTTATATAGAAAAAATGAGCTGGGCATGATGGCGCATGCCTATAGTCCCAGCTACTCAGGAGGCTGAGGCAGAAGGATCGCTTGAGCCCAGGAGTCTGAGGTTGCTGTGAGCTAGGCTGATGCCACGGCACTCACTCTAGCCCGGGCAACAGAGTGAGACTCTGTCTCAAAAAAAAAAAAAAGAAAAAAAATGAATGATAATAAAGACGAGGGTAGAATAATCTTAATAACACAGCAGAGGTAGCTAACATATTTCTGAACACTATATTCTGGATACTGTGCTAAGTGTTTTAAATGCTTAATCTCAAGCAATCCTCATTACAAACCTATGTTCCTATCATCCTCATTTTACAAATAAAGAAATGGAGTCTTAGATTTAAAAAGTCATCAAGACTCACACAAATAAAAAGTGGAAGATTCAAAACAAATTTTCTCTGACGTGTGAGCCCTAACTCTTAAGCATGGTGTGCTATTCTATTTATACAGTAAATGGTTTGAAATACTGATTAGGAGCTCTAGAGGGAAATTTAGGCTATTGATATACATTTGGGAGTCAAATGCATAAAGATTAACAAAAACAACAAAACCAAGCCAAACCATAGGAGTAGATAATGCTATAGAGAGAGGAGCAAGTATAGAAGGAAAAGATGAAAGTCTAACACAGAACCCTAAGAAACAACCACAGATGTTAAAAGAGGAACCAACAAAATGGCAGAAACATGAATGATCAGATAGGTATGATGAAGACTAAAGGAGGTTTATATCACAGAAGCCAACATTTGAGATTACTTTAAGGCATCATAAACATTACCATCAGGTCAAAAGGTATGGACAAAGTATCAGAGTTAGCAACACGGAAGTTATTAGTGAAAGCAATTTTCAGCAGAATGGTTGGGGTAGAAGCCATATTGGAGTAAGATAAAGAGTAAATAGGAAGTAAGAAATTAGGTACACAAAGTATAAATCCTTCAAGGAGAATGGTGAGATGAGAGAATGGTATATCTGTGAACATGAATGTGAGTCTTATTAATATTTAAACGGTGTAGGAGAGGAAGATGGAGATAACTGATAGATGGAAGAGGTCCTTGAAAAGGTGAAAGAAGATAGATCTTGAGCCTTGGAGGTGAGGAAAGGAAATCTCTTTCACTAAACAGGCAGGGAGAAGGAGAGGATGGATGTGAATATAGTCTAAGAGCCTTTGATAGGAAATTAAGAGAGCTTTCTTTCAATGGTTCTCAAAATTTTTGGTCCCAGGACCCTTTTTCATTCTTAAAAAATTATTAAGAACATGAAAGAGCTTTTGTTTATGCAGTTTATATCTATTGATATTTACCATATTACAAAAGTAAAACAAAATCTTTTAAAATAATTTAAAAATAACACTAAACTCATTATATGTTAACATAAATAACATTTTTATGGGGGACAAACCCTATATTTTCCAAAACAAAAACAACTTAGTGGAAAAAAAGCATTGTTTTATATGTTTACAAATCTCTCTTTTAACAGAAGGCAGCTGGATTATTACATTTGCTTCTGCAATCTGTTGCAGTGTATTGCTTGGGTTGAAGCATATGAAGAAAATCTAGCCTCACATATATATGTAGTTGGAAAAAGGAAGAATAAAGGCCTTTTCAGATAATTGCCAATATTTTGTGCAATTTCTTCAAGAAAGTGCCCTTTCTTAGCTGCAATGTACAATCTGAAACCAAATCAATGAACTTTTTATATTCTATCACATTAAAATCTATCTGTCTACCTTGCACTTCGAATATCTTTTACCCATGCATAACGATTTAGGTCTTGCACTGGTCATTTAGAAAACATGAATCCACTAAGTTATACAGATCTTTTAAATGTTCATTAAACAATATGAAAATCATTTTTGTTGACTGCATCTATCTCATCAGAAAAATCTTTACGTACTAGAAAGCTTTTAAGTTGACATTAGCAAATAAGGTTTTCCAAAACTCTAATGTTTGCTTGAAAGCTCAAATTTTATAACTGGCAACAAAATACTATGAGTTGTTTTCCTTGAACTGACAGTCTCACTTTGTTCATTTTCAAGAATGTATTTGCCAAATATACAAATCACTAGAACTTTCTTTTATCAGTTATTCTTTCAAGTAAAAATGGTGTCCCATTTAAAAAAAAAGGTAGCTAGTTCAGCTTGCAATTAAAAGCAATCATATAAGAGCTTCTTTCCTTGAGACAATCATAATATTCAGCACACAGATGTGTTTCATGCTTACTTTCATTTGGTCACATAAATATTACAAAGATGTATGCCCAAGGGTTAAGATTTAATAAAATTAAGTTTTATTTTTTTTACCATATCTTCAGGGATACTCTTAAGTAAAATTGGCTTTTTTCTTTTTTTTTTAGTGGTGACTCCTAATTGGTGGAAAATACAATGATTAGTAGTTTGATGCCATTACTTTGATTTCACACAAGGTGCTAGCAGTTTAACTTACTATCAGTGAACACAGTGAAAAAGGCAAACCACATCTTGGTACATGGAAAATTTTGACCCCTGAAAGGGTTTCAGAGATCCCCTGAAAGGGTTTCAGAAATTCCCAGTTCATACTTTGAAAACCACTGTTCTGGAATGATGGGTTCTATTTTCTCTATAAATTAAGAAGGCAAGAGCTCAGTAGGAACTTAACATTTGAGTAGATGTTGGAGATAATTAACTAGACAAAAGGAGAGTAAAGGAAGGCAGAGAAGGGTCCAGGAAAAGTTGAAGACTATGAATTTAATGTGGTACCAATCTGTGACTGTTTTTTACCTTGCAGTAATCAGAAATTAGGGCTTAGCAGAGAGAAACAAATAAAGGGATTAATTCAGAATTGATGAATTGGCAGACAGAAGGGTGGATAAAGAATGGAAGATGATGGAATAGAGAGAGAAGTCTACAAAATGGGGCAGTAATACTGGGGCCAAAGGGTTTGAAGCCTAAAAACAGGTAGAGTAGGATAACTCAGGGACAGAGTTAAAAAGATAAAGAAGAAACAAAACCACATGTACTCGCCACCAAACCACATGTACTGACTGATTAACACTACGGTGCTCAAATGGTGGTGGTGTTCACTAGGGATTTGGAGGGTGGGGGGAAGACCCGTATCTGAAAGATGTGGTGGGCACTGTGAAGGGGAGGGGCATGCTTGAAATGTATCTGGCGATGGGAATTAGGGGTCTCAATAGGGGGAAGGAAATCCTCTAAAACTGATTTATGTGAATAGCTGTACAACTTGGTCAATTTACTAAAAACCATTTAACTGTACACTTAAAATGGAGTAAAGACATGTAAATTACACTTCAATAAAGGAAAAAAAAAAACCAGAAACAAAACCATACGTAAAGGATCTTATTGAAGCCATGAAAAGGTTCTAAAACTGATAGGTACACAATTCAGTAAATTTACAAAAAATCCTTGAATTATACACACTGAATATGTGAATTTTGTGTCACATAAATTACTCCTCAAAAATTATTTAAAGAAAGACAGAAGATTATAGTCAAAACCCAAGATATTTGCATTTAAAATCTCAGAGGTAGGACAAGTTCCAGGGTATAGTTAAGATGAGTAGGTAGTTTAAGCATGGAAGTAAAGATCACAGGAAATAAGTAGAGGAATCAAGAGGCTAGTTCCCAAATGATATGTATTGTGTTCATTCACTCATTCAACAAATAGTTACTGACTACTATGTGCCAGGCACTATTGCAAGCTCTGGGGATACAACAGTGAACACAGTAGACAAAAATCTTTGCTATTATGGAGATTACATCCTAGTGTAATACCAACATTATATGGAAATTTTAAAAAAAAGAGTATGTGCATATATGAAGCTATGTATGTATAAAAAAATAGAAGGACATATACCAAACCCTGAAAGTGACTGTCTCTAAGGAAGAGAGTTAAGAGTAAGGGTGAGGTCCAGAAGTTGCACTTTAACATTTTACACGTATACTACAGCCAATACTTACACTGCAATTAAAATGTGCCAAGCACTGTTCTAAGTGATTTATAGATATCAATACATTTAATCATCAGAGCAATGTGTACCAACAGCAACCCTATTTAAAGATGAGGAAGCCAAGGCACAGAGAGATTAAATATCTTGCCTAAAGTCACCTGGCTAGTAAGCAGCAGAGCCAGATCTTGAATGCAGGCAGTTTGGTTTCAGAGTCGAAGATCTTAACCACTATACTAAGTATTAGTTAAATATTACAGTGCAAATGATGAATGTGTAACAGTATAATAAAAAATAACAAAAAAGGAGAAAGTATTTCTTTCATTCAACTCTTTTTCTTTTCTTTCATAGCATGTATGACAATTTTTGTTTATATGTTTGGGTTTCTTCTTTACTGTCTATCTCCCCTACTTGCTATAAGTTACCTGAGGTCAGGAACTATGCAAACTTTACTCACTGTATCTACTCAGCAACTTCACAGAGCATCAAATAACGTAGGTATTTTATAAATATTTATTAAAAAATGAATGAACGAATGAATCCATTAATAAATCAGGGATTTTAGACGGACACTGTCATAAGTAGACTATATAAACTTATTGAGAATAGTTTAATAAGCATCCAATTGCTACAGCTGCAAGGAAAAAATGGATTATATCTATACTTAAGTAGAATTATAATTTATAGGTTATTTATATTAATAAAAGATTTAACATAACTTTTAATCATGGCTCCCACTCCAGTACAACTTAAGAAAGGAAAAAATGACTGATGTTTACTCTCTTACCAATTTGTACCTGTGAGAGAGGGTTAAGAGTCCACAGGGATGCTCTTTTGTACTCCATGAATATGAGAACGTGTGAGTAGAAGGGAACTGCTATAAGAAACATCACTGTCTGTAAATGCCTATTCTGGAAAGTTATTTTGGTACCCTACATAACAGAAGTTATTTTGGGTAGGGTCAGGGGCCGGCTATAGGAAAACTAGTTTTCACTGGTTACTCAGAGAAGGGACTAACTAATGGGATTAGGGCTGAGAGTCAGTGAAGTGCTAACTGGTTTAATCCAGAGTGAATCTCATGTCTTGGTAGTTATACCTTAATTCATTATGGGGAAACATTCAATTTGTGTTTTACCAAAAAGTTACTTTTTGGAACCTAGTACGTCCAGGCAGAGAGGACCTCCCAAAAAACCAATACTCAGAGCTTCTCCAAGGCCACTTTTACCCTAGTCACTACATACCGTGAAAATCCTTGTTTTGAATTTTAAAGTTTGATTAAAATCTTCTGTGTATGTGCCCTTCCTGCTCTCAATAACCTGGGCTCCAGGATGATTCAGAGAATATGCTAGAATCATAGAGACTGAGAGAAGGAAAAAATATCCAAAAATAAAACAAATAAAAAACCCCAGGATATAAAATTTCGATTAATATCTAGTAAAGAGTCAAAAGGATTCTGAGATCTCAGAAGTCCTCTCTCTCTGTCCCCACTCTCACACATTTCTCCTCGTTTTGAAACTGAAGAGCATGTTTCTCTTAGTACTGAACATCTTGTCTGGCCAACAGGGCACTAACATTATGCACAGCAGCCATCATCTCTCCATGTCTATTTCTACAAACTTTCTAAATCTAAGACTGGAAAGAAGTAGTTGGGGGCCTCCACCTCTAAAATATCCTTCCTAGAATCCAAGCCATGGGTTTCTCTCTATACACATTCATCTATATTTTATGGTCTCTTTCTTTAATAATGCTACAAACTGGATAGGCCTTTCTTCTAGATTTTTCTTAAGTATTTATTACTAAAATACTTAAGTGATAGCTATTCACACTGGTTTCATTTATCTTTGTACCTTTTCACCATTGCAGGATTGTAAAGATAGATCTTCATAAAGTGTCTTTCCTTCTCATGATAACCATAAAAAGGCCTGAAATATAAGAAAAACATATTTCAAATTATTTTCATCATTTAGGGATGAAATAATGCAACTTACTGCCCGGCTCAGCAGGCTGAATTCAATCTTATTTATATTTAATATTATCCCAAACTCAAACAATTATAATAAACCATGATCCTTTGAATTAAACCTATCACAGATTAACACTGAAGCTTTTAAAACATGTTAAAATAATATCACTTTGAAAAAACTACAAACAAAAAGGAGCAGCAAACCACTTATACTTTAATCTCAATCATCATGACTCTTTAAGTGCCTCTTTTCTCTTTACTCTTACAGACATTTTTTCTGTCAAAAACTGAAGTTCTTCACTAATACATTACTTTCCTTATGCAGCTCTGTTTATTATTAGTTTCACAAGTTAAGTAGGCAGAGACAGTTTACATATTATATGTGTACAGACACATAGCACACATTTCAGCAATTGATATGGATAAGCCTTTAACACATATCCAGATCAAGTGTAGCCTGTTAAAACTGTGTGGACAGAAACTTTAGAGACTGAAAAAGACCATGGACTTTCTTATGGACCCTAATTATGCTGTGGCATAATTAGGGTATAATATTGTGACCCAATATGTTGGGTCTTTTCTCAGGGCACCATCTGGAATGAAGAAAGGGAGAAGCAAAAGACCACACGACAGAGACAGAAATCCTCAGTGCAAGATGAAATAAGCTGGGCTCTCATTTTCAGGAGGATCTGAAACCATACTATTACCTCTGATATACAGACCACCATTTTCAAAGATGATGTAATTAGAAACAATACATAAAAATAGATAATATATATGACATACAACATATAAATATATGAATCTGTACATGAAATAAAAGGCTTTGTATCTGCCTACAGTTGGTCTGTAAATAAATGGTCAAGCCTGGGTGACAGAGTGAGATCTTGTCTCAAAATAAACAAACAAACAAACAAACAAATAAGTGGTTATCTATGTCCTATTTTACTTGAAAATGAATTTAAAAATGGTTAAATAAACCCAATCATTCTTCATTTTAAAAATATTGTCCCCTTTTGACTGGCACTAGATAGAATTTACTCTCAATAGTACACCATCTCTCTCTGTAATGTCTGAATGGAGGATGGATATCAAATAAAGGACTAATCTGTAATACAGTCATTATTTGGAGTATATTGAAACAACTTTTTTAGAAGTTGTTTCAAGCCATTGGTATGACTGCTAGAAAGAAATTTCTGTTAAAAAATCCAACTATTTACTCAGGTCTAAAAGGTTCATCATCTCATGCTTCCCTCTCACTCCAATCTTAAGTCAGACCACTATTCTCTTATCTTCTGGCCATTCTAAACCAGCCCTTCTAATTTGACCCCTTGTAGCTTTCTATACCTTCTGCCTGGAAAGCTCTCCTGTGAACTTTTTCATGGCTTGCTTTTAATAATCTTCATTCAGATCTCTGCTTAATTTACCTCCTCAGAAAAGCCATCATTCTTACCCTTCACTTTTTTACTTTTTTATAACACACTTAGCACTTCCTATCTAGTTTGCTGCTGTTTGCCCCATTTTGTTGCCATGAAGGAATGGGTGAAAGAAAGACACATTATATTAATGATCTCACTATCTCTCATTGGCAAAATTCAACTCTATTTATACCCTCCCTCCTGGTGTGGTATTTTTCATATATATAAATGTAGCTCTCTGTCTGGAGACATGGGTTATCTTTAGCCAGATAAATAAATTAAAAAAAAGAATTAAATCTGCATTTGTGGGTCTATGTTATCTTTGCTTTGGTTTTGTTAACAATCTTTAGGAGTGTTAAAAAAACAATCTTTTACAATTAGAATCTCATAGTTTTAGAACATGATTATAAGTCTTAACTATTAAACCGCTGAAATTCTTTATAAATCTGGGATTCTGTTTTCATATCCATTGCCCTAAAATATAGCATAGAAATTTTATACATTCAGTTTTCTGCTTTTGGCCAAGAAAGACTCCGTGTAATTTTACCTGCAACCCTTACCTCCTAATATTGGCTTTAGTTGATTTTGCCAACAAAATTCCTCATCAGAGAGACTCTTTGGGAGGAAAAAAGTAGAATAGAGTTTGAAAGTAGATGTTTTATGCTTTAAATATATCTCATATTTAGAGTCAGTTTTTTTTTTTTTTTTTTTTTTTTGAGACAGATTCTCACTCTGTTGCCCGGGCTGTAGAGTGCTGTGGCATCAGCCTAGCTCACAGCAACCTCAAACTCCTGGGCTCAAGCAATCCTTCTGCCTCAGCCTCCCCAGCAGCTGGGACTACAGGTGTGCGCCACCATGCCCAGCTA
>CAUYRT010062251.1:0-24996 GCA_963574885.1 Lepilemur ruficaudatus | reverse complement strand
AAGTGGGAATGCTTTCAATTTTTCCCCATTCAGTAGGATGTTGGCTGTGGGTTTGTCATATATGGCTTGTATCATTTTTAGGTAAGCCCCATCTATGCCTATTTTGTTAAGCGTTCTTATCATAAAAGGGTGTTGAATTTTTCAAATGCTTTTTCTGCATCTATTGAGAGGATCATATGGTCTTTGTTTTTGCTTTTGTTGACGTGGTGTATAACATTTGTAGATTTGCATATGTTGAACCATCCCTGCATCCCTGGGATGAAGCCCACTTGGTTGTGATGGATTATTTTCTTGATAAGCTCCTGGATTTGGTTAGCTAGGATTTTGCTGAGAATTTTTGCATCTACAAGACCCATGTTTAATGCCTTGCATTTACATGGCACTTTCCAACTCTTCAAAAGATTCACATTTAGAAATGGTACGTTGTTTAAAGTACCAGTTCAGACAATATACTCAAAATTGCAAGACTATGCCAATTTGTACAAATATGATTGCAGGCATATATATTGGTTTCTCTAACATGTGTGTTTGTGTATATACATATATATAATTTAGTCTACAAGAACTGAATGTAGGACAAAAGTTAAATTATTTTTGACTTGACATTTTTATTTCTCAGTATAAGCATCTTATCTAAGAACAGAATGCAAAGACCTTTTTTTCCCCTTAGGAAGATAAGATTCTCCTCATAGTTTCACTATTTTATACTGCCCTTAACAGAAATAATTAGAAAAATAAGAAAAAACATAGGGAGTAATCTGTCCCTATTACTTACAGACAATCATTTTAAAGTGAATAAGTCAATCATATGTAAAGGAGAAGATATTTTAAAAATATTTTACTATTAAATTGAAGGCTTCAAGCTCAAAAATTTCTTTACAATGGAAAAATGCCTCAGAGTCATCCTTTAAACTAAGTTATGAATGACATTTTAGTGCTTGAGTTTTATAAGCTCTCATAGTTTTTTTTCTTTTTCTCAGAAAACAAAGAGACATTGATAAAATTCTTAACTCAGGCTAAAGAAAAGTTTTAAAGAAATGCAGAAAGAGCTAAACAGTAAAAGCTATCAATTACATTTTTAAAATTAGGTTTTAGCATAATTTTCTTTGTCATTTCCTAATATTGCTAAATGGATATAAACCGTATTTCTCCATAACCAAGTCTTTTGTGTGAGAATATCTGTGTGCAGCCATATAGGTTCTACATTGCTTCAAAACAGAGGAACAGTTAACAAGGGCAATTTTGTAGAATGTACAAACTAAGATGTACAGACTACAATTTGCTAAACCAAATGACTAAAACCAAAATTGAAAAATCTTTTCTGGAACAATATGACCCTTTCCAAAAGAAGAGGATCTTCCCATATTCTTAGTTTATTAGAGAAGGAACAGAGACTGAAATATTATTCACGTACAAGATACATCTATGAAGTCTCAAAATAATAAAATGAAGAAAATCAGATCAAATATCTTCCCTTCTGTGAAACTGTCTCTGCTCCCCTGACCTCATGCCCTTGGACAAAGTTAATGTCTCTGTCTTTGACCCAACTTCTGTATCTTGTCTGTTTTCCTTGCATAACACTAACTACACTCAAGAGGATTAAAACAATCCTTTATAACTGTGGTCTCCAACTCTGGGGCCTTAGACTGGTACAGGGTCTGTGGCCTGTTAGGAACCTGGCCACACAGCAGCAGCTAAGCGAGCAAAGCTTCATCTGTTTTCACAGCCACTCCCCATCGTTGGCATCACCACCTGAGCTCCGCCTCCTGTCAGATCAGCGGCAGCGGCAGATTATGCATTAGGGTGAGTTGTATAATTATTTCATTATATATTGCAATGTAATAATAGAAATAAAATGCACAATAAATGTCATGCACTTAAATCATCCCAAAGCCATCCCTCTCTGCTCACCCTAGAACCCTCCCACAAGTCCGTGGAAAAATTGTCTTCCATGAAACGTGCCCCTGGTGCCAGAAAGGTTGGGGACCACTGCTTTATAAGACTGTGAAGGCTTTGGGTGCAAAGTATAAATCATTAGTGTCAATACAGCACCTGACACAAAGCAAACATTGTTTTAGTGTCTTCATTTTAAATATTAAAAGAAGGGGGAGGGGGATAAAGGAAGGAAGAAAGGGAGAAGAAATGAAGGAAGGAGGGAGGGAAGAAAAGAAGAAAGGAGGTAAAACAAGGTTGACAAAGCCACAGAAAAACATGATGATGCAATCTTTAAAAAGTCATTTTAGTTAGTAACAAAGTTTATTTCCTTCCACTTTCCCAACATGGATTTTACGCCTATAGTGAACTGCTCAAAGCTGTCAACAGCCATTTGCAGTGAATAATATTCTTGTAAAAATGACAAGATTGGTGTACTTATTTTAACTAATAAAGTCAATTGGAAAATGTTAAGAGGGAAAAATAGCATAATAAAATTGCAAATTTTAGTAAAGAATTGGCTGAAGATTCATCTCATTTTAAGACAAGTTTTTCTCATTATACACTCATTTCTATATGCAAAAAAGCAAACAGATAGACATCTGTGATTCAACCTATAGTTGATGGGCAAAAAACCTAATTTTTTTCTGTCTTTTGGTTCTCATGGTATTAATCTTCTATTGTCTCTAAAACCATCAAATCTGTTTTTAAATCTCAGGCAAGTGTTTCTTTTCATTATGGCACCTGGGCTGAGAACAGGGCATGGGTGACTGACAGTCACAATTTTTTCTCAAAAGCCATGTCTTGAGATCCCAGCTACTCAGACATAACATTTGGGTAAGAAGCCTAATTTGTTTAAGTTCTTTTGTAGTCTCTTAAAAGCTTATGTGTTTTTTCCCTTATGCTTTTGGTTTATTCCATGTGATGTCTCGAATTTTCATTTTTTTAATTCCTAATTTTGCAAAAATAGAAAAGGAACCACTTCACTTGAGCCTTCTCTCTTACTGCAGTATTTCTCATCATTACACCACATGTGTTCACTCTTTTCCCTTGTGGCACAGGTGTCGTTCAGAACAGAAAGAGTGCTTTTGTTCAGCATGTGTGTGTCTGAAGATCTCTTGTAACGTTGCCTTTGGTTTCACCTGCTTCCTTTTATTTGATCTCTGATTTCTAATGCAAAGTATATATAGCTTGTGCAGTTGCCTTGAGTGTGGATGTACACCAGCTGCTCAATACTTTTGAGCTAGTGTCACGTTCTTCTTTTGGGTAAAAATGGTCATTTTTCCTAATATAAAGACGTAAAAGCTTCCCATATATTTATTTTTTCTTAGTTGAAACTTTCTTTTATAAACTTAAGAATGGCTTTTTGGCCAAGCTATAATACATATGAATATATAGGTCACTGTCTGTATATAATCAGCGCTTGATAAGTATTAGAGATGATGACAATGTTGACGAGTTCCAAAAAGCATCATATTTACCTACTCAGAGTCCATTATATTTACTTGAATACAAAGTCAAAGCTGAAGTCTTTATTTTTTATTTGCTGCCTCAGTGACACAATATGGAAAGTTGGAATCTCTTTTTTCTTTTGGCTATAAACATAAATATATATATAGTCATGCATCACTTAATGATGAGGATGCATTCTGAGAAAAGCAAAGTTAGGTGATTTCATTGCCCTGTGATCATAGAATATACTTACAAAAACCTACTACATACCTAGAATATATGGTATAACATATTGCTCCTAGGCTACAAACCTGGATAGCATGTTACAGTACTGAAAGCAATTGTAACACAATGATAAGTATGTGTGTATCTGAACATAGAAAAATACAGTAAAAATACAGTATTATAATCTTAAAGGACCACTGTCATGTATGCAGTCTGACATTGACCGAAAAGTCATTATGTGGCACATGATGGTATACAACTTTTTAAGTTATAGAATCCACACAATGTGGCACTAAATCCTTTTGGAAACTAAACCCCTTTGTATACCATCATATTCCCCAGTTCTTTTATAAGCTGAATTACAAAAAACAAAATAGCCTTATTCACTATTTTAATTTATTGTTTCCTAACACTGATGACAATAATTCCATTAGCTACAGTGGGTTTCCGAAAACCGAAAAATGTGTGTCTTATGTTCTGACGTGAACAATGTTCTAATAGAGGTGAAGTTTAATGAGGAATACATTTCCTCACCAAGGATTGCTGTTACAACTTACTTATGCAACAGAGATATGCCATTAAAACAAAGATGCATCAATTATCTATTATCTAAGCATCTATTATTATTCAGAATGCTAAAATGACATTAAAAGTTGCAGAATATTTAAACTGGAGCTGTCCAACCCATTCACTTTACAGATTTAGAAGCTAAGATCCAGAGAGTCAGTAACCAAGGCCGCTAAACCACATGGTGCCACTTCTGAAGTTGTTTACTTTATATTCTCAACCTCATCCTCTTCTTCTGTACTCCCCATCACCCTTAAAAGGTGTTAAATATAGATGTATGTATATCAAATATGGTTTTAAAGGTCAAAAGAACAGAGTACATGACGCCATCAATGATTATCTATGTTAGCTGGCCACATTTAACTTCCGTGTTCCTCAATTACTTCATCAGTGAAACAAAGGTATTAATAGCAATAAGCTTACATGTGAGCATTAATTACTATATGTATGTAAAGTATACATGGTATATAATAGGCACCAAGTAGATACTGGTAATTATTCTTGTGAGGACAAAACCATAGAAAAATATGCATTCAGTTATAACATCATTGGCAATGGGCTCCCTTCTCCTGCCTATTTCTCTTGGATGGACTGGAGTTCTCAATTCAGGAGTGGCATGAAAGGCAGGGCACATCCTGGCATGAAACAGCAGGCAGCCACTGCTCAAAAAGCAAGGAAGTGGGACACTGAGTATAAATTCCCCCTTACCGCACATACACACACACACACACACACACACACAAACACACACACACACACACACACACACACATCCCTCCTCAGTATTCTCCCAGACTACCTCCCTAGATCAGATGGACAAACAGAAAGATTCCTTGAATCATTGCTGGCACCCTGGAAATCTCAGCCAGACACGTGACTAGAATCATTCCTGTTGATATTAGGCCTGAATGGACAACCACCTTCAAGCTTCACAGTGCAATTGGGACTGGCTTTGATTTGGCGATCACCCCTAGATTCCCAAACTTTTCACTATACATATCTTGCTATCTACCTATCTATAGAGCAAGGTATCTTCCTATATATAGGCTATATATTATATATAATCTTCCAATATTATATATGCTATACATATTATATATGACATATTGCATTCAGTATTAAGTATAATATTGCTTTTATTTTTAAAATTTAGAAAATGTTCGGGAACCACAATTCATATGGTGTGATAATTCATTTTAAGTTAACTGAGCCAAGTGGTGCCCAGATTAAACATTATTTCTGGGTGTGTTTGTGAGCATGTAGCCAGATGAGATTAGCATTTGAGTCAGCGGACTTCATAAAGTAGATGGCTCTCCCCAGTGTTAGTGGGCATCAGTCAATCCTTTGAGGCAATGAATAGAACAAAAGGTGGAGGAAAGAGGATTTCCCCCTTTTTGTTCCTGCCAGCCTGCTTGAGCTGGGACATTAGTCTTTTCTTGCCCCTGGACTGGGATTTATACCATCGGCTCTCCCGGTTCTCAGATCTTCAGACTCGACTGAAACTACACCACTGGCTTTCCGGAATCTCCAGTTTGCTGATAGAAGATCATGCAACTTCTCAGCTTTGGTAATCATGTGAGCCAATTCCTCATTTTACATTTATATATATTATGTTTATATATTTATATATTCTATATATTCTGTTTCTTTAGAGAACCCTGACTAATACATGGTCAGTGATTCTTAGAAAACCTTCCCCAGGAAATTTTGGGCTTTATTTAAGATACCAGGAATGAAAAGGAAATGGAGCTGATGTTGAGCAGGACAAGCATCCTTTGAGAAGCACCTGCTTCTGTTGAGAACTTTATAGTCTCTAGGCAAGGGGAGGCTGCTCTTCTCTAGCAAGGGAGTGACGATCTATTTCTGCCGATCTGGATCCAGGAGAATCTTGGGCTCATCCATCTAAAAGTCTTCATCTTATGTCTCAGGTTCCTGCACTTTTTTCTTGGGACCCTGACTTCAGTGTAAAAAAACTGTAAGATTATACATTTTCAAATTTTCAGCATTGTCTCTTTTCTGGCTGTAGGAGATAATAGTGATTTCCATTGCATGTGTTGAAATTAAGAGTTAGAAAAATATGCAATCTCTCTGTCTTTCTGTCTCTTAAAAAAAAAGAAAAAACAAAAAACTTCCAAAACAGGAGTTGGCAAACTTTTTCTCAAGGAGCCAAATAACCAATATTTTGGACTTGTAGGCTATACAAGTCTCCTTTGCAATTACACAATTGTGCCTTATATCGAAAAAGCAGCTATAGACAATAAATGAGCAAAGAACTGTGACTTTGTGTCAGTAAAACTTTATTTACAAGAACAGATGGTCAGCCCGCAGGTCATATTTTGCCAGCCCCTGCTCTGAAGCAAGTATCAAAAGCCATTCAACCATACACTCCTTTTAATTGCTCTTTTCCTCATGCTGCTTATGTGTCACTGCTGCTGCATAAACCCACACTTCACCCCACATGGACAGTCTTTCCAATCGTACTGCCACTGAAGGCCAAGGGCTATAGCCAACCCACTGAACACCAGCACAACAAAGGGATCCTATCGCTGTCTGATCAGTGAGTGGTTCCATCTAGAAGATCTTCTGGTATCAACTCAGTTTAGCCAGAAAGCTGAGCCTGGGGAAAGGGCTAGTGTGCATGCAGCATTTTTGGAGGTGGGGAGGAGAGGGGCAAGTTTAGGAATTAGGAGAGGGATACTGGAAAGAATGAGAGTGAGAAGTGAGGAAGCCAATATGAAGGTGCATTGTCAAGCTGGTCATTGCTAGGGATGGTTGGGGCTTGATTCTATCAGGACCTTCTGAAGGGACCTGTATAATGCTCCTCTACATTGTCTCCCAAGGGACAGAAGAGGAACCATTTCTTACCAGCTCCCTTTCTGGTCAAAGACTGCCACATGGCTGTTAACTCCCGGGCTCTTCCTTGTTGCATTTGCAGGACATCTTTCTGCAGCTTTATGGAGTTCCAGGTGAGAAAGCATTCAAGACACAGGGTGCAGATGACATGCAGGTTATTCCTGCCCAAAAGTGCCTAGTGCAGCAGTAGCTGGAATGAATGGGAGCCAAGAGACTGTGAGGCAGGCAGCAAGAGGTGCCCAACACAGGTATTCAGAATAGTTCACCCACTGGAGTTTTTAAGTTGGTTTATAAATTGATTGAATCACAAAAGCAACATGTAACATGACAAAAAGGCAAAATTTATACAAAATCCAGCAACTTTAAGGCAGTTCATAAGCAGATCTCATTAACTGACAACTTTGGACAGCCCTCTTTCTTTTAACTATGCATACCCTTTTTCAAGGGTCTGCATGCATGTTGCCCTGTACTTTCAGAATCATTCCCCTCAGTTCTTCTTATCCTGCTTTGCCTCCCACACCTAACTTCCCGTTATTCTTCTACATCTTTCTACGACAAACAGGCTCAAATCACATACACCTTGTTTCTCTGCTTTGTTGTCTGACACAATAACTGAAGTGATGTTACTGAATGGAGAAGAATTTCCTGTCTTATTCATTTTAAAAAATGTGCTCACCACATGCTAGTAATCATTTTTAAGTGTTCTATGGCATTAAGACAAAATGCTTGGTCAGAATTTAGTCACTGCCGTCTCATTGATCCCCTTGACATTCCTTCCCAGCCACTTTCCAAGTCTCCTATGATAATCAGTCCCATTTATCCATTGACTTTTCTATGCCAGTCTTATCTCTAATCCTTCCAACAAGGCTTCAGGTCAGGGATTGTCATCTCCATTTTACACATGAGGAGCTGAGGCTCAGGAATGATAGGTGGATTCCCTGAAGCCACAAAGTAAAGATGTGGCAGAGTCCGAATGCCAAAATTCAAACTTGAACTTACCTGGCTCTCTGCCCCAGCTCTCAGGGCATTAAGTGCAGGGAACAGGAAGACCTTTCTTGCTTAGACATGGTGCTTCTCTAGATGCCTTCCAACTCTAATCTTCTCAACAGCCAATTACGTACTTATAGAGATTGCCTAGGTCCCATCTTCCCAATCAACATTGCATGAATATAATAGCCTACTATCAAGCAGTTACAAGTGAGCCCAGCTTTCAAGGTGGCCAGAGAGCCATCTGGGTCAAGAAAGCTTCCTGGACCAGTGTTTTTAGCAGCAAGCATCATAACCCAGGCCTAGAACTTTGAAGATACTATACTCAAATTTCAGTGATTCTGAGCTACTACCTGTTCTAATTGCCCAAGTGGATTGCCAATAAACTGTAATAGTTCATAATTCAGCTATTGGTTATCAATAAGACACAAAGAAGGCTTGTAAAGTCATAAATCTTTCTTATGGGACAGAGGGTTAGAAATAATCAAATATTGCTCTTTATCATTAGCAAAAATCACTTACAAAATATCTGGAGAATTGATTTGCAGCCTCTGCTTAAATAACTGTATGGGTGAATGGTAACCAGCTCTTATCTCCAACAATAAATTTTTAGCTGAGTGGGGGAAAGGCAATAGTAAAATAGCTTAAAATTTCTTATTCTGTGGTCTCATGTGCCTCCTGCTGACTAAATTATCCTCTTCTAATTCTAGGATTTATTAAACTGCAGATACTACATTAATATTAATTCACTTTAAGGAATAAGAAATTCCCAGAATATGATTTTACATTCTCATGACAATTGAAAGTCACTTGCATTTGGGATAGTCAGGCATTGCATCAAGTAGATACGCAGGCTATTTTAAATTTTGTCTTTTGTCACCACCTGGTGGTAGAATGTTTTTACACTTTTTTTTCCCCACATTAAACTGTGGTTGCTAAGGAAAATCTCTAAACCAAACCAACTAACTTTAGCATTGATAGTCAAGTATTAATGTCTACTGAACATACTGTATACGCTTAATAAATATCTGTTGAATAAACGTTTTTATCTGTTTTGATGGCTTGCAATGTCTATGATTTGAATAGCATTTGAATGTCATTTGAATTGCAGAAACCTCTCAAATGTGACAAATGAAAGTGGGCCACGGTATTATCTCATCAGAGGTAGTTTCTTTTTTTAACGTGTAATTGATTTTTGGTTTAAGCTAATAGAGCTACATGATTAAAAAGTAGTTGGTTAAATAAAGTATTTTATTATTCATTTAAGAATGTAAATACATTTAACACTAAAATATTTTAAAAATATTCTCCATGATACCAAGAAGAGAAAATTTGATAAAAATTTCTTAAATATGACTGAAAAGATGTAAAACCTTTGCAAATTCCCAGCTCAAACTATTAAGAAAAATCATTACAAGCACATCATTTATTGTAGACCATCGCCACCTTGTGGTTCGACAAAGAGGTCCTAAAGGCTATGAACCTTTTAAGGTGGAAATTTTTTATTGTCAAAAATTCCTATTTATAATTAAAATGAAACTTAATAATTGGAAACAACATCAATTACGAGTCTGAAAACATAATTACCTACCAAAAAATTGGGTAGGTTAAAATTCCCAGAGACATTTAATTGAAAATATGAGTCAGAGTCATTTCTAAGCCCCTAATTTTACTCTGGCTATGACATCTTGTGCTAGTTACTTAACCTTTTTGACTGAGGCTCAATTCTGCATCTCTTAAACAAAGAGAGTGGATTAAACATATCAAACTCCTCTCAATTCTGCAAATGCATGATTTGGAGGGCACAGCAATTTTAAGTCTAAATGCAATTTACAATAATTTTTCTGTCTTCAATATTTCTTGTAATATTTCTGGGTATAAAATCTGCTTAAAATAGATGTTTTCTATCTACATTCTCATTTATGATCAAGTAACATTTGTCCAATATTAGTTACCATATGTTCCCCAAAGCAACCCTAATGCCAAACAGCTTTCCCATTTCTAATTGGTAAATCTTATGGTATAAAAAATATTAATAAAAAGCATTCCATGGTAATAAAATATGCACATTAGTAGTTTCTCTAGATGATGTTTACACTAAAACAATTCTAATTGCTCATGTGTATTACCAGATTCCCTCATTTCAAGGCCAAATGTTGAACAGTTACTTTGGTATAGACTTCGTGAGAATTACGAATAGAATATTGTGTCTATAACCTATGAATCAGTGAAACAAACACAAATATATAAGGTATAAATAGAAATTAATACCTTAATGTTTACTTCTTTCACTTTAAAATGAACAAAACTTTTTCCCTTTTTAGGAAGTCCCTCTGTTCATAGAGGACCAGAATGCTTTTACAATGTCAAACCCTTAATTGTGCCAGTAGTTTTATATGAAATGCTTTAACTTGTGTTAAGTAATAGCAAAAACTAGTTAATGTCTATAAATAAGAGCATAGTAAGATTAACCTTTATATAAGCCCATATGTATTCTATAAAAAGAAAACCAGAAATATGGGGAGTAAGAATTAAGATAGCATGTGATATTTTGGGTGTAAATTCAAATCAAGGATCAAAAATTTTACAAGGACGGGAGTATGAAATCTCTACAAAAACCCACATACATGTCACTTTTACTAGAGTCATGTTCAAATTTTACTCCTGTGGTGTTGTTTCTATATTCAAATGTTTTTTCAATTCACATTTTCGTTATAAATATGTCTATATTTATATGTATATATTTGCATAATACCACAAATGCCTGAAGAGTGCTGGTCTTAAAAAAAAAGAAAAAGTAAGTGGATTAAATGTTCTTCTGAGCATGGATGGAGTTTTTCAGCTTAGTAATTGGCAACTCCTACATTCATGTCTCTGTTGAAGCGATTAAAAAAGAATCACTTCCCAGAACTACAGGTGCACAACAGATTGGAGTCATTATGCAAAAGAACAGAAATCTGGAGAGAAACCCAGAGAATAAAAAAGCCATGTTCCCGGCCATCCTTTTGCCTTTAACTCACTTTTTTTCCAGCTCTGTTTGTATATATAACATGAAATATGAAAAAAAATTATAATGGATTTGAAGTAACCCATTCAAGACTAGAAATGTATACCTTGAATTAAACTTCCAATAAAAACACAGTGTAGGTAGAAATGGACTAAACATCAAACTTGCATTAATGTATTTTAAAAGCTAAAGTTATGTACAGAAGTTGATAAATTGAAATACATTACATGATTTTTTTAAAAAAACGTTATACATTTTTTGCCTATCTTGAGTTTTCCTTCCTGCCCCATATCACAAGGGAATCACACTTAAGTTCACTGATCTGGTAGCCACTTAGCCCCTCAACTATCCAAAATCTCCATCTCAAAACCAATCAGAGACCGCAACTGCTGGTCACCACATATTGGCTTCTGTGCTCTCTGCTAAGCAAGAGGTTCGAAAATTTATTGATGGCTTTGCCACCATGTTTTCATGATTCCATGGTCAATATCTTGTAAGTCTGAAATGACTTCCCTCGTGCGTTCTCCCAAGTATCTAACCTTTCTTCTAGCTAGAAAGAAAGAACACGTGAAATGACATGAAATGGAAATCACAAAAAACAGAATGTTAAAAAACTAATGTAACAGAAAAGGACAATGTAAAAAAGGTCTGGAAACCAAACTGGGGATTAGGGATGTGGGGACGTTTGAGAAGGGACACTTGGGAAGCAGAGAGAGTAATCCTCTTAGTTTAAAGACAAAGAGCTGTTGAGCTGGGCAATGTGGAAACAAAGGCGCCACTTGCGAGTGTGGACGTCACCGTTAACTTTCAAGGAGAACCGGGATGAGGACAGAGGGCTGCAAAGGAAGAGACTGAGCGAAAGCAGATAGGCAAGAACACAGTAGCAAAGTGTTAAGACGGTGGGAAAGTGGAAGGGCCAATAAAAGGGGAAAACTGGTAACGCAGATACGTTAAGCTGCGGTTAAAATGAATCTAAGTCCTGGGTTGATCATTCATCATTAAACTATGGGGAAGATCTCGGGAAACCAAAATGGCATTTGGGAAAGCACCCATGCCTAAGCGTGTGGGAACCGGGAGTTGTTATTAAGCCTTTTCAGGAGGGAAGAGGTTTGCTTCCATCTGCCATTCTTGCTCATCTGATCTTTCCTCAAGAGTGGAAAGCAAAGTTTTTGTTTTTGTTTTTCAAGTAGGCAATCTAGAACGCTGAGAGAAAAGGAAGAAGTTGAAAAGTCTCCCGAAAGAAAAGTTTAGAAGAGGGACGCGTTGGAGGACTAAAGGGGACGCTTCTCTCTGGGGCCGACTGAAGATGGGAAGATCTGGGGAGGAGCGAGGAAAGGGCCGAGATCAACTTGGAGCCAAGTGAGGGACGGACGGGGGTGGGGCGGCGAGACGGGAGACCGGGTAGGGCGCGGAAGCGGGAGTGCGCGAGTGTGAGGGACACGGGTCTGCCCCAGACTTGGGCGGTCGCTCTCACCATTGTCCCTGTGGCTTTCCGCCCGTGAAGGCATTGTGAAACACTTCCTTCCCCTGGGTCATTGAGCCCCTCCCTCTTTTTCGAGGGAAGAGCTGCTCAGCCTTTTCTTAGGGCCCTGGAGGTGGAAAGGCTCAGCTTTCCTCGCTTTCGTAACACGGACGCAGCCTTTTCCCTTCCTGGTAGGAAGAGGAGGGAGGGGTCGGGGAAGGAAGACGATTTCCCCGCTGCACACTTTCTAGCCCCAGCGATCGCCTCTGGCCCCTGTGTAGGAAAGTGAGGTTTTTTGGACGTTTTTGCCAGTCTGGCCTACGGCCTGCAGCTGCCGTTGGGTGGAAGTGCGCAGCCTGGCGGCAGCTGATTATTTCTCCAATGAAGAAGAGAAAGCACAGTTCCCTCTTTAGGCTCTAGGGAATTGAGCCCGGTGCCAGATCACCCATTCCGGAAATGTGAAACCAAGTCCCCACAACGTAGTCTCTGGGGCAGGGGTTATGTGTGGCGGAGGGTGTTGGGGGGGGGAATGAGGGCCAGTGCAAACGCATTTTACAATCCAGAGCCAGAGAAGTGTCACCTGGCCCCCTCCCCCAGGCGTGCTTTCTGTGAGAAGCGCAGGGCCAACCAAGTTTTCCCCGGGAAAAGTTAGGGCAAAGAGAGCAGGCTGGAGCTAACAAACTCGTGGCAGACTGGAGAGATGGAGAGGTGGGGTAGGGTATTTTTCTAGAAAGGGTAGCCCTGGCTCATCTCCCAGATTGGGGAGGGGGGGCTGAGGGAGAAGGGAAGGACTAGGGGCAGAGAAATGTTGGAGAATGGATTCAGCTCTCCACCCCAACACTCCCTCCTGGGAACTGCAGCCCAGCGCGGGAACTGCGTTACCGCAACGGAGGGGCAGCTGGAAGGGAGGGTGGTCCAGAAAGCCGGCGCGGGGAGAAGCGCAGCAAAACTGAGAACCTTTTCCCCAAGGTGGCCCAGGCGGTACAAAGTGCTGGTCACAGCGCCCCTTCTGCGTCTTCCGCCCCCAGATTGACGAGCAGTGGCGTGGAGCCAGCGAGGAGGCTGCCCCCTCCCCCGCCAGAGCCCGCGGTGCAGAGCGCGGTTTAGCACCGACTGAGCTCAGGGGGCGGCGTCTTTGGGATGGAAAGGCGGCCAAGAGGGAGGGGGGGGCCTCATTCGGGGACTATAAAAGGGCAGCTCGGGTTGCCCGATTCTTGCACTCGCTGGAAAGCGGCTCCGAGCCAGGGGCCATAGCAGAGCCAGGGTGCGCAGCCCGGCGGAGAGGGCAGAGCCCTGCGCAGAGCGAGCAGCCAAGGCGGAGGCCGAAGAGGGGCGTCAGGCACCAATCCTCGCTTTGCCTCAGCTCTGGAGGCGTCCCTCTGGAAGCTTCTTGTCCCCGCAGCAGCCTCTCCGCCTGCTCCCAACGCGCGGTTCCTCCAACTCTGCGCTGGAAGAAAAACTTCCCGCGCGTCGGCAGAACCGCAGCGCTTCCTCCTAAGTGATTCCGGGAGCTTCGGCTGTAGCCGACTTTGCGCGCACTTCCAAAGACTAATAGTATTTGTTAACTTTAACAATCCAGAGTGAGGCCAGCGAGGCTCTGCTCTCCCGACCCGAACAAAAGCTCCCTCGCTCGGTGCGAGGCTGCGCGCGGTGTCTCCCGGGGCTCTGATGCAGCGAGCGGTCCTCGCAGGGTCCCGAAGGCGCAAGCTGGGCGGCGACATGGGGAACGCGGAGTGGGCGCCGCGGTCTTGGAACTTTAGGCCGGCGCCCACGCTGCTGCTGCTCGCTGCGGCCGCAGCTCTGCTAGCAGTCCCCGGCGCACGCGGGCGCCCCACCGAGGAGGACGAGGAGCTGGTGCTGCCGGCGCTGGAGCGCGCCCCGGGACATGGGACCACGCTCCTACGCCTGGACGCCTTTGGCCGGTGGCTGCACCTGGAGCTGCAGCCCGACCGCGGCTTCCTGGCGCCCGGCTTCACGCTCCAGACCGTGGGGTACAGACCCGAGCCCGAGGCGCCGCGCTCGGACCCAGCTGGCGACCTGGCACACTGCTTCTACTCCGGCACCGTGAATGGCGACCCCAGCTCGGCCGCCGCCCTCAGTCTCTGCGAGGGCGTGCGCGGCGCCTTCTACCTGCAGGGCGAGGAGTACTTCATCCAGCCCGCGCCAGCCGCCGCCACCGAGCGCCTCGCCCCCGCCGCCGCGGGGGAGGAGCCCCTGGCGGGGCCACAGTTCCATCTCCTCCGGCGGAGGCGGCGGGGCGGCAGCGGCGCCAAGTGCGGGGTCATGGACGACGAGACCCTGCCGGCTGGGGGCGCCGGGCCCGAGGGCGAAGATGCTGGGGCTCAGTGGCTGCCGCGGAACCGGGCGACACCAGGCGCAGGACAGACAACAGGTAGAAGAGTTGCCCTCACTGTCTCTCCATTCATCCTTCTCTCCTCACTTTCTCTATGCGACGCGACTTGAGGGCGGACTCCTGCTTAAGGGCAGGAGCATATGTCTGCGGACTGGACGAGGGGAGGTTTGGGTTGGTGAATTCAGCTAGAAACCTTAATTCCATTTGCGCGAATAATGAATAACCAAGAAAGGACTGACAAATCAACGATTTTCTACAGACTAAAGCGAAGCGTTTTGACCGGGAACGGAGAGTTTGTAACCCGATTCCTTCCACCTTTAGTTGAGTATGAGCGTGTGCGACGACTTTCCATCCCCTTTATTTCTTTTTAACCATTTGTGTGCAACTTTGCGCAGAGTTTTGTAACCGCTGCCCGTGCGTGCACCCTGAGCTTACAGGAGGGGGGTGGCTGAGGGGCAGAGGAGCAACGGTGACCTCGGAATGTGCCCGTGAGCCTGGGCAGCTGCGCTACGATCTCGCTTTCCCTCTAAAAGGCTGACAGAGACAGGCTGGTGGCGGCTGGGCCCCTCAACAAAACCTGCTTGGGAGGTCTTTACCCAGCTTTCCCCGCCTCCCTGCACCTCCTACTTCGCCTCCCAGCTTGCACTCCCTCTCGCGGCCATAATTCTGCTCTGGAGCGCTGCAGAATGTTAGTCACCGCCGGTCCTTCCCGCTAGCCGCCTCCTAACTCTCTTGTATGCAGTGCTTACTCTCCAGTCCTTTTTGCTTTATCACTTAGGTGCCTTTTTTCTTCTTTCACTTTCTCACGTGTCTTGTTTTCAGAATTCTCCCCTTTTCCCTGCTGGTCGGCTCCTGGGAGTGAGCAGCTACATGGTCACAGGCCAGTTTAGGACTTCCCTGGGGATTGGTCTCAGTCGGGAGTCTGAGGGCTCTCTTCCAAATAATCAACCTTGGCTCAAAGCAGGAACTTATTTCCCTGGAGCTGTGGGAGTGGGGTAATAGGCTGCAGGGCAGAGTGGGTGGTCCTTGTGCCTGGAATTGGCAAGAGCAGAGCACCCCAGGGACCCCTGGAATGAGAGAGCAGAGCAGTGCAGGCTGAGATTCCTTCAGGCCCGGCCCCTTGGCAGCAGCCCAGGCCCTACCCGAGGCCTTCCACGTGGAGCTTGATGATCTCATTCAGGATTTGAGTCCTGGCCTGTGAAAGAGTGACTCAGGGCCTCTGCCTGCTGCCCTTGCTCCAAGATTTTACTACAGCTGGGTAGGATGGTGTGCATACTGCCTTGTTCAAATTGTAGAATTTCAAAGAGAGCAGAAGAACTATACACACACAACACACACATGTACACACGCACAAAGAGCCTGAACACTCAGAGGAGCACATGGTCTTTATATTTAAAGCAAAGGAGAAAACTTTCAAAAATAACACTTTGAGGAAAAAGAGTTGCAAATATTTTTGTTATTGTTGTTCCGGTTTTATTTTAGTTTTATTTGCTTTGACTGGTTTAGGCTTTCCTTATATACTCTGGGAGGGTAACTATTCTTGGATAGCCTGCCCATGAGCAAACTATCTTTCTTGTTTCTTTGCAGGAACTGGAAGCATAAGAAAGAAGAGATTTGTGTCCAGCCCGCGCTATGTGGAAACCATGCTAGTGGCAGACCAGTCAATGGCAGAATTCCACGGCAGTGGTCTAAAGCATTACCTCCTCACCTTGTTCTCGGTGGCAGCCAGGTTGTACAAACACCCCAGCATTCGGAATTCAGTTAGCCTGGTGGTGGTGAAGATTTTGGTTATCTATGAAGAACAGAAGGGGCCAGAAGTGACCTCCAATGCTGCTCTTACTCTGCGGAACTTCTGCAACTGGCAAAAGCAGCATAACCCACCCAGTGACCGGGATGCAGAGCACTATGACACGGCAATTCTTTTCACCCGACAGGTGAGAGAAGGATGGTACCAATTATGATATTGTCCTCTTGGGAGTCTGCATTGTACCAACCAAATGTATAAAAGACATTTCACCAATGTTTTCACACTGAAATTGTTTTAATTGGCTACATGATCTTGCTTATTTCTACTATATGTAATTTAATACCTCAAGTTTCCCTGCTCCATTTTAAAGGTTTTAGGAAAAAGGTTGAGTAAAGTCACATGAAGTCCTCCTAGTTCAACAGTAATGAATATAGATGCTCCAAAGAACATGTGAAGACACACCCCACCAAAAAGTTAGATCCCAAGGTTCATGCTTGCCTTATTAATTGGAATTTACCTTTGCTTTTTTTGTAGGATTTGTGTGGGGCCCAGACATGTGATACTCTTGGGATGGCTGATGTTGGAACTGTGTGTGATCCAAGCAGAAGCTGCTCAGTCATAGAAGATGATGGTTTGCAGGCTGCCTTCACCACAGCCCATGAACTAGGTAAGTCTGTTTCAGAGTAGGAGGTAAGCTCAATTCACAAATTCAAATTGATAAAATAATATAATAACTTAAGAGGGAGAATCTGCAGATATGTTGCTCTTTTAGATACTAGCACATCTTAGATACTGTAAAAAATACTTTCCACTATTTCAAACACGGTCATTTTATTAGAATAAAAATTAAGACATTAGAAGCTATGAACATTTGGAAATTTACTTTTCTTACACCTTGTGAAAATAGACACTGTCTCCAAAATAGTGTCTCCTAAATACATTTCTTTCTCTAAATATATCACTTTGAGATAAATGAATCTCTGTTAGGGAAAAAACACTACAGATGACCTATATTTTAATGTGGGTTTTGGATTGCTTCCTAGGCCACGTGTTTAACATGCCACATGATGATGCAAAGCAGTGTGCCAGCCTGAACAGTGTGAACCGGGATTCCCACATGATGGCATCAATGCTCTCCAATCTGGATCGTAGCCAGCCTTGGTCTCCCTGCAGTGCCTACACGATTACATCATTTCTGGATAATGGTCATGGTAAGACGCTCTTTCTAGATAGCATCCAACCTTTCATGTGTTGGGTCTAGTTAAATGAGTTCTTTCTTTTTCGTTCTTTTCATTTTCCCTCCTTCAGAGTTACTTTTCACTGTCAAGATCATAACTGTTCAGATCTTAATTCCCAATAAAAGATAGTGCTTCTGGTTGAGTAGCCCTCAAAGGCCATTGATTCATGTTTTTAGCAGAACCATAATTTGTGTCATTGTTAATACAAAAATACCCCATTGAGATAAGATCTTACTAATAATCTAAATCTCCCTGGTATCTCCCCCAAGCTCTACAGTTTTCAAATCATTTTGCTATGCATTATTTCATATGATAAATATTTTTTAAATAGTGCTCTACCCCTACATGCTTTCATTAACTATTTATTAATATTGGCTGGCATTTTCTTTGCAGGGGAATGTTTGTTGGACAAGCCCCAGAGTCCCATACAGCTCCCGGCCGATCTCCCCGGCACCTTGTACGATGCCAACCGGCAGTGCCAGTTTACATTTGGGGAGGAGTCCAAACACTGCCCCGATGCAGCCAGCACGTGCACCACCTTGTGGTGTACTGGTACCTCTGGCGGCTTGCTGGTGTGCCAAACCAAACACTTCCCTTGGGCGGACGGCACCAGCTGTGGAGAAGGGAAATGGTGTGTCAACGGCAAGTGTGTGAACAAGACTGACAAGAAGCATTTTGATGTGAGTTTTCCTTCTGAAACACATCCAGAATTCAAAAGAACAGAGTGATGCTAAAAGATGCAATACCAAGTTAAACATCTCCATCTGTGTCCTCTAGCAGGAATTCAAGATAGCTTATTTTTAGGATTGATTCTTTCTCCAATTTTTTTCTTTTTTTCCTAAAAGGTCTCTTTTGAGAATTCTAACGCTGATGATTTGTGTTCCCATTTAGACGCCTGTTCATGGAAGCTGGGGGCAATGGGGGCCCTGGGGAGACTGTTCGAGAACCTGTGGTGGAGGAGTTCAGTATACAATGAGAGAATGTGACAACCCAGTCCCCAGAAACGGAGGGAAGTACTGTGAGGGCAAACGTGTGCGCTACAGGTCATGCAGCATCGAGGACTGTCCAGAGAATAATGGTGAGTAGCAGCGGACTCCGACTTTGAGAAGTGGGATAAGAAAAATGTGCCCTCACACAGGTGATTAAAGGTTGGAAACTGATAACGTCATTGCTTCATTCTCTTTCCAGGAAAAACCTTTAGAGAGGAGCAATGTGAGGCACACAATGAGTTTTCCAAACCTTCCTTTGGGAGTGGGCCCGCGGTGGAGTGGACGCCCAAGTATGCTGGCGTCTCACCGAAGGACAGGTGCAAGCTCATCTGTCAAGCCAAACTCATCGGCTACTTCTTCGTTTTACAGCCCAAGGTAGTTACCTTTACACTAATTTTTTGCCTAAGAACCAAGGCTTTGGCTTGTGATCTTTTCGTGCAACCTTTGATGTGATTTATTTTCTATATTAACATGTTCAATTTCAAATTTGAACACCTTTTTTTTTTGGTGTACATTGGCAACTGCCTTCTTAGAGTTTGGTTTGGCTTTCAGTTATGAATGAAGCTTAAATCCAGCACTTAAGGTTTTTCTAATTGTTTATTATTACTCTTTTATATACAAAGATAAGCTCTTTGAAAAATCAAGTGCTCCTCCCTATAACTAGTTTCACACACGACTCGTGGCTAGATCAATTATGTGTTCACACAACAACCAGTAGTTTTGGAAAATAGTTTAGGCATGGTCCAAAGTACTTGTTAGTGAGTGACTAACAGTAGCATGTGCAAACAGAGTTACTAAAAGGGAAGTCTGAGCATTGATAATTCTTATGTCTGAGGACATATATTGTACTAGGAAAAGCATTACTTTTGCTGTTTTAATGGGGGAATAAATATGGCCTAAGGTACAAATGGAATTTAATTTGATCTAGATTATCATGTTTTTAGTGCTATATGCTATGAAAATATTCCTAAGTTGTAGATTCAATATTCAACAAGTGATTTATGAAGCACCTTCTGCTGCCAGGTGTTATTCCAGGCACTGAGGATACAGTAGTAAACAAGTGACAAAGAACTCTGCTTTCATTGACCTTAGCTGGAGGAGCGATAGATCAATAAACAAATAATCAAAAGACAATTTTTTTCAGATGTCTGTACATACTATTGAAAAAAACCCAAAGTGAATGTGACATGTCTGGAGGGTACAATTGTTCATGACCATAGGCAGGAAAGCAGAGAGAACATTCATTCTTCTTATAGCATCATCTTCTTCCCTTGCTAATGAGTAACACAAGACACATGTTTTTGTCTCAGGTCATAGATGGTACTCCCTGTAGTCCAGACTCTACCTCTGTCTGTGTGCAAGGACAGTGTGTAAAAGCTGGTTGCGATCGCATCATAGACTCCAAAAAGAAGTTTGATAAATGTGGTATTTGTGGAGGAAACGGATCTACGTGCAAGAAAATATCGGGATCAGTTACCAGTGCAAAGTAAGTTTAAAATACATTCTCTCAGAGACCTATGATTTAGATGCTCATTTTAACAGGTCGGGAGGAAAATACATTACAAAGGATTAACATGTTTCAAAGCTAAGTGATCTAATTAGCCAATGAAAGAGAGTTATATCTGTTTTTCTTGCCTACAGACCTGGATATCATGATATTGTCACGATCCCAACTGGAGCCACCAACATTGAAGTGAAACAACGGAATCAGAGGGGATCCAGAAACAATGGCAGCTTTCTTGCCATCAAAGCTGCCGATGGCACGTATATCCTTAACGGTGACTTCACTTTATCCACTTTAGAGCAAGACATTACGTACAAAGGTGTTGTCTTGAGGTACAGCGGCTCCTCTGCAGCGTTGGAAAGGATTCGCAGCTTTAGCCCTCTCAAAGAGCCCTTAACCATCCAGGTTCTTACCGTGGGCAATGCCCTTCGACCCAAAATTAAATATACCTATTTTGTGAAGAAGAAGAAGGAATCTTTCAATGCTATCCCTACTTTTTCAGAATGGGTCATTGAAGAGTGGGGTGAATGCTCTAAGTCATGTGGATTGGGTTGGCAGAGAAGAGTGGTCGAATGCCGAGACATCAACGGGCAGCCTGCGTCAGAGTGTGCGAAGGAAGTGAAGCCGGCCAGCACCAGACCTTGCGCAGACCTGCCTTGCCCCCACTGGCAGTTGGGGGATTGGTCACCGTGTTCCAAGACTTGTGGGAAGGGTTACAAAAAGAGAACCTTGAAGTGTCTGTCCCATGATGGGGGGGTGTTGTCTCATGAGAGCTGTGATCCTTTAAAGAAACCTAAACATTACATAGACTTTTGCGTGATGGCAGAATGCAGTTAAGCAGCATCAGTTTTGAGGGCAAGGCAAAGTGAGGAAGGACTGATGACTGACATCGAGAAGGCTGGAGGGATCCAGTGGATCTTGCCGGTAATCCAGTGAGGTGTGTTACTAAGGTGGGATTGTGGAGGTAGGTTGAAAGGAGTTAAATCATCAGAATAAACTGCCAGTTACAAATTTGATAGGGTAGTTAATGAGGATTATTAACCTCTAAGCAGTGATAAAGCATGATAAAGCCCCAGGGCATTATTATTACTTCTTTTGTTAACATCTATTACAAGCTTTTTTAAAAAAACAGGAGCAATTACCGAAAAAAGTAAGAGCTGTGACCACCCCTGTTTCCTGGTACTGATTAAATACTTTGTGTCATGGGGTCTGGGGAATGAAAAGTAGGAGAAAGATGAGATTTTGTTTAAGACCTGGCTTACTTAACCTCGCTAACAATGAGGGGAGAGAGGAGTACAGTCGGATGTTTGGTCAGCACTGTTTATGGCTCCTTTAGTTTCGGCGAATGTTTATCCCTCTTTTCTTACCAAGACTCAAGAGTTCAGGTTGTGCAACATGAGAGAAAGGCTCAGCAATGTGAGCTGACTCACATGGCTCCATCTGTACCTTCTTGTACCATCTCAGTCTTTATTTGTATGATTCGTTTTGAGGAAGAAACAATTTGATGTATTAATAAAATTGCATTAAGTCTACAAAGGCAAAAAAAAAAAACAGCAAAGTATTAGGTGCTGGTAAAAAGTAGAGGAGACACAATGAGCTTGGTACCTCCAACCTTTCTTCCCTACTGTGTAAGCCCACTTTGGTAATGTGGATGTGAAAAAGTAATTTGTGTCTCAAGAAAGTAAAATCACACAAACAGGATGCAATGCCAGAAAAAGAATGGGGTGTGTAGAACCGGGTCCCACAGGTTTGGGGACATCGAGATCACTTGTCTTGTGGCGAGGAGTCTGCCGAGGGGTAGCAGGTCCATCCCTGGCAGCTGGCCCAACAGTCGTATCCTGGTGAATGTCTGTTTAGCTCTTTTGTGAGAAAGAACACGACTTTTTCCGTATGTATATAGTAAAATATGTTACTATAAATTATATGTACTTTATAAGTATCGGTTTGTGTGTTCCTTCTAAGAAGGACTGTAGTTTGTAATAAATGCCTATAATAACATATTTATTTTTATACATTTATTTCTAATAAAACGTTTAAGTTATATCGCTTTTGTAAAAGTACATATAAAAATAGAGTATTTATACAATATATGTTACTAGAAATAATAAAAGAACACTTTTTGAATGTGTGTGTCTATTTTCTGTAGTGAGAATTAATTCCTGGGAAGGAAATCTGAGAGACAATCATTGAATCTGAAGACCGAATTTTTTTTTTAAATTCTTTGGCAATAGAATTTTTTCATTAGAACAAAATATGTTTTGTCCTAATGAAATATATTTCTTGTATCCTTGGTTTATATGATTGCTAAAAAGATGAAATCTGTGATAATTGGTGCTAAATAACTTTGTTACAATGCATCTAATAATATACACCAGCAAATGAGACCCTGTCTGGAAAATATGTGTGTGTGTGTGCCTGTATTTTGCGTATACACACAGACACACACACCAGTGGCTGGCAAACTTAAAGCAGATAGCAAATAGTTACAGCTTTGTGGGTCATACAATCTTCATCACAATTATGCAATTATGCTGTTGTAGCATAAAAGTAGCTGTAAATAATATGTAAATGAATTGACAGGGCAGTGTTCTAATAAAACTTTATTTACAAAAACAAGTGATGGGGTGGATACTCTGTGGACTGATTGCCAACCCCTGATGTATACCATAAATTAAATGAAAAAAACTTGGGGTTCTGGATGCTTTTTGAATTCATACGTTTTTCTCAATTATATCGTGTAAATAAAAATATATGAAAGTATTTAAGCTACTGACTAGAAAGTAATTCATAAATTAGATTTTGGATAGACATAGATGGTGATCCAAACCCTCCAAATGTTTCCCTTGCTCATCTGGAACACCTGAGATGTTTTGGAGAAAGCTTGGAAAACCCAGGCCTCACTAGATAGTCTTTGTAAATCACCATATTTTAAGTACTAAATGATACATCAATGACTTTAAAAGTTCAAACTGTTTCCAAAGTAACAACATTTCTCCCAGGAAATAGTTTTATTTACTAGAAGATTCAGATTATGTGGTTAAGCATTGACATTTCCAACTTTACATTTTCATCCTTTTTTTTCCACCCTCCTTAGAATAATTTTTCTCGAGTATTAAAATATAGCATGCTGATTTCAGATTCAGATGTTAATTCCTAATTTGCCCTCATATTAGAAGATTTAAAATGTTCTTCCCTCCCCTCCCTCACCAAGCAATGAACATATGATTCTCAGGAGTCAGGTGTACAGGTACAAAGAGTGGAGTGTAAAAGGAGAATCAAGTTAATGTCTGGTTCACTGTTTTCCTACCTATTAGGCTATAGGACAGAAAGGTAACGGTCAAGTCTTCCCACATTGTGGGAACTAGTCTTGGTTTTACAGACTCATTTAAACACAGAATTTGGCCATTCCATTCAGTGGCCTAACTTGCTCCTTGCAATAACAATCTCTATCATGATAATTTACTTGCCTTCTTAAAGAGATGTTTCTGGAAACCAGCAAGAGGCAAGGAAACAGCTCTCAGAGGAATGAGACTGCAATAGAGGGGTGGTCACCACAGGTGGGAGTTTACATGACTTTTTGAAGGACACAGCAGGAAGCCAATGTGGCTGGAGTAATGCGGAGAGGAGTTCAGTGGAGAAAGTATGTCTGGGTTTTGCTCTGAGTGAGATGGGGAGCCAGTGGAGGGAACTGAGCAGAAAAGAGACATGAGAGGACTTAATATTTTAATCAGGGGCCATTACAGAAGGGGACCAAATAGGAGACTATTGCCATAATTGCAATGAATGGCAACGATGGGCTGAATTAAGGTGACAGTCATGGAGGTCAAATCCTGCAGTTTGAATTGATGTGATTTGCAGATGAACGTAGATGTGAGAGGAAGAAAACACATCACAGATGAGTCCAAAGGTTTTTTTGTTGTTGTTCTTCTGTTTTCTTTGCTTTTGCTTTGGGTGGAGAGATTATCTGTGCAATGTATATGTGCACTATGTTTTTAGAGACCAACAGAAATTAAAACTACAGTATTTTTAGTATAAAACCAGTTAAAACTATAGCTAATATAAATAATTATTGAAAATATGGTTTTAAAATTAACTGGAAATATATAAATAGTAATTAAAAGTTATATATAATGTAAAATATTTTATTGATAACAAAAATTCAAGTATAAGACTGCATGTCATATTAACAAAATTATAGAAGATATTTCTCATCTTGGGATTTATCAAAGGATACAATTTTATCCCTGAATTTGGTAATTAGATAAATATAGATAGATGAATGATATTTCTTGAAAAAAAACACCAAAAAGTCTTTTCCTGGGAAGAGGATACACATAAAACCCATAAAACAAAGAATGGAAAGTGACTTAAAAACACAAAGTAAGATGACAGAATCCCAACCACATTTTATGACAATGCATTGTTTAAACTTTTCTATTAAAAGACAAATATCTTCAGGATGTGCTTAAAAATAAAATCTGATTCTGGGAGGCCGAGGCGGGCGGATCGCTCAAGGTCAGGAGTTCGAAACCAGCCTGAGCAAGAGTGAGACCCCGTCTCTACTATAAATAGAAAGAAAGAAGTTGATTGGCCAACTAAAGATATATATAGAAAAAATTAGCTGGGCATGGTGGTGCGTGCCTGTAGTCCCAGCTACTCGGGAGGCTGAGGCAGAAGGAT